>VWPW01016647.1:222937-328148 GCA_013389825.1 Crypturellus undulatus
CCCCGCGGGGCCAGCGGCGGCACCGGGGGGGCGGGCGCTGGGTGCCCGCAGCCGCACGGGGCATCGGCTGTATTCGCTTCAGGAAGCCGGTTTTTAGCGCAGTATTCTTGAGATCTGGCATCGCTCTGTCTCTCTCTCTTTTATTTTTATTTTTTAATCCCCGTATCTCAGTTCACTTGATAATCCATGGTCATTTTCTCCTCTGCGCTGCAGCTGATGAAGTCCTCCACGTGTTTAAATCGCGCTCTGTCGCTATGCGCCAGGGCTGCGATAGGCCTAATATTGGAAACTTGTAGTAAATAAAATAAACTAAATCTATTAGGGTTTACATTTATATTTTCTTTAAACCATAAAGGCACCATCTGTTAGAAGTCCCGACAGATTTTTCTGCGCTTCTCCATGTTTCAGAGACACATGTATTGAATGGACCCTGCCAGGGGAGAGACAAATGTTTGTTTTCAAAAGGAGAGGAGAGAAGGTTGTTTTAATTTGTCTGCAGAATATTGCAGTTCACAGTTGTAGGTGTCATGGGATTTTTCTTATTACCCTCTTCAGTTAAAAAGAATCTCTGCTTATTTTATTAATATTTGCCTTAGAGCTCTTTACAGGTCCCTCTTTTTTGGCAGATAGTGTCTGATGGTCTATGTTTTGAAGCAGTTTTTTGTTGTAGTTTGTGCTGCATGTGCTACTGGGAGTAATTTAGAAGAACTGTTTGCAGGAAAGAGCGAAACAAAATGCATGTCTTTGTGTTTTACAGTTTCTTACCTTTTCGGAACGTCTAAGCAATGTTAATATCGATATTATTCATCGGATTGACAGAACTGGAAGCTACGCTGAGGTGAGAACAGCAGCAATGTCTTTTTCTGAAAGAATATCTCAAATCACAAGTAGATAAGCTTCATGAAAGACTCAAAAAATTATTTTGGGAAGGAATTGGAAAGAAGTGTATGTAAGAGTTGCCTCCCTTGAAGCCTCATGTCCTGTGTTGTTTCCTTTTGCTTGCTGACCTGCTTCACAATGATACGTTAGAGGTTTCTTGAGAGCATGACCCTGATGGCACCGTGTAACTGGTCAGCTTGTGGGTGCTTCTCAGCAGGGAGGAGCTGTTAGTGGTCCTTGGTCCAGCCCTGCAAAGCATATGAATGTATACAAAGCCTGTGTCTTGAGATAGTCATAAAAACCGTCATCTATATATCCTTTATGTTGTTGCTGCGATCATAGTGCGTAGTAGGTTAATTATCTCCAGGTCTGCTGGATAGTTGTGCTGAACTTCCCTCTCAAAGGCTGTGAGGATGCCAAAAGAAATCCCAAAGCATTTGTGCTAGGAGGACTGTGCATGTAACTTTGTTAGATCGTCCGGGCTCGTCAAGAGAGGTGTAAAAAACAAGTACGTAAATGATTCCCGTCACCAGAAAATAGTTTCAAGTGTGTCTTCAATAGAAAGATGTCATTTTTCAGGCAGATTCCATAGCATCTTTTGAAATGAAGTCATCAGAATTCTTAAAATATCCTTAAAGAAAATATTTAAGACGTTTGATACGCCTCATTTGAACCATTCTTTGGGGTTGCCAAGCTAATATTTGTTCTTTATTTTGACAGGAGGTTGAAACCTACTTTTTTGAAGCACTACAGAAATGGAGGGAATTGAACCTCACTCAGCATTTTGGTATGTCATTTTTATTTAATAATTTTCTTGCTTGCCTTGAAGTGTCAAGAGACATTTTCTGTGGAACCAAAGTCTACTGGGAGTCTTTCTGTTTACTGGGTTTTGGATTGGGCTCTAGGGAGCTATTTTTCTTGAGTGTGTTTACCAGCAACTGGACTGTAATTCTAAGGGTTTCTTTTTTGTGTGTTTTGAGCAGTGCAATTCTACAAAGAAGTAGCCAACAAATGCCAGTCCTTCAACCAACTGGTTTATTACCAGAGTGCCATCGTGCAGAGCTTGAAGATACATTTGCAAGTCAAAGGCAGTCTTGCCTACCAACCCCTGCTAGAGTAAGTACATGCTGATAACGTGTAGCCAAGGAGCCTTGGCAGTATTATTGGGTAAATGTGATTGCTGTCCTGAGTGCCCTTTTTGCTTACTGTACATGAGGAAAGAGGTGTAGCTATAAGATACCCACAGTGGTGGTATTTTCTTGATAGAGCATTATGTTTCAAAGTATTTATCTTTAGACAAATAGCTGCTGCAAAGCAAGCAAACTAGCATGAGTGCTTGCTGAGTGGCCACCAGAATACAACTGTGCTTTGTTTAATGTTTATCATCTATATCATTTATGCCTCCCTGTTTATTGTTATCGACTTGATTCTTTTTTTCCCATTATAAAATTCCACAGCTGCATAATGACAGATATTTAATGATAAAATAGTGAGAGAGATTTAATAAAAATGGGAAGCAGGCGTGATGCTATGTTTCTTTCTAAAGAGTCTGTGTTTTGTTGAACACAGAGCTCGGAGTCTGATTAGGCAGTGCTTTATAAGGTTTTTATTAGTTTCTTTTAAAAATGCACTAATACTGGTGTGTTGTCTGAAACCCAGCCTAGTGGTGCAACTGGCTCGAGATCTCCAGACTGACTTCTATCCTCACTTTCATGACTTTTTCCTGGCCATCACCAATTTACTGGATACACAGGACACGGAACTGCTGGAATGGGCTTTTACTTCCCTTTCCTATCTCTACAAATACTTGTGGAGATTGATGGTGAAGGACATACGCAACATATACAGGTAAGGGCCCTGCTTAACGTATGTCTTGATCAGCAGTTATTACATGCTATTGGGAGTGCAAGTGGTGCTTAATCATATGGCTTAGTGCTCCAGTATAATTGTTAGCATGCTTTCCCTGCTGTCAGAGATAGATTATGAGTCCTGTTCTCACATTCAGCCCCTTGAGCAAACACTGCCTTGAAGGAGGGATGCGAGTTAGTCTGAAAACTTTGATCACCTTTTCTGCTGGTGTGCTGGATGCAGGTGATTATACAAGAGGAAGCCTCCTCCTCGGCTGGTAAAGCAAAACTCAGAAAGACACTGGGTTGTTGGAGTCATTTTGAAAGCCTGTGACAAAGTCTAAACACAATTTTCCTGATACGTGTCAAGTAGCTTGGTCATAGTTGCATCCTTCCTTTCTTTCCCAGTTGCAGACCCCAAGATTTAAACTGTTAAATGGATTCCTTTGAGTCTTTTCTCTGATTCCTTTGCCAGGATTTTACCTCTTTTATTCTTTCCTTCTTCTTCCTGTCTGTTTAGTGAGGGAGCAAATGAATTCTACATTATTTTGTGTGAGGTAAAACTCCTTGCCACTGGAAACTGTGGATTCTGAAGCTTGGCATAAGCTCAAAGGGAAACTGGCCAAGGTTGAAAGAGTTATCCAGCATAGGACGCCTGAGCTGCAGATGGTTGGAGGCTGGTTTTATATGTACTTGCCTTGTTTTTAAACCCCTCCTCAGGCATCTGCTTCTGGCTGCTGTTGACCAGTTACTGGAATGGATGGGCCTCTAGTCTGACCCAGTGGGATTGCTTGTTCATTCTTATGCTGCTCTGACAGCAGGTCTTTTCTTTCTCTTGGCCTGTGGGTCTGTGTTGCTTGCTACTAGTTTCAGTAGGGAACAGATGGAGCAAGGGATGGGTGTAAGATACTTCCTCCCCGACCCAGCAAAAGCTTTCAAGCATATTGTGGGAACATCTGGCCCACTGTGAATCTGAGGCACGAATCTTTCTGCAGATAACATGTGCTGAGCCACCTGCAACTACTACTGATGTTTACTGCAGAATTACAAATATCCATTGTCCCCCTAAATTGTATCTCTGGAAACTTTACATGCATAGGAAACCCTGTGGCTCAAACACAAGTGAAATAATTCTAGTATATCAAATGAAGTTTAGTCTCACCTATTAACTGGTGAGTAGTCTGTTAAAGGTCTTGATGCTGCAAGTGGATCTGCGTGGATCCAGTGATGTTAGAGGTGTGTCTGCTTCGGGCATAAGTCCTCAGACATGAGGTGTAAACTTGTTAGCTTCTCATTTGCTCGTCTTTCCAAAACGTGTCCCTGTTATAGGGAGCATGGGAAGGAATGGCATTGAAGAAGGCCATTTGCCATCTCTGTTAATACAGGTTCTTAGTGTTTGTAGAGGGTGGAAATGTAAACTGGAAATGTAACTTTTACAACCAATTCCTGCTCTGTCTTTAAGCAGTGGATTATTTTGTGTCTTTTTAGTCTGTACAGTACCCTGCTGGCTCACCACAAACTTCACATCAGAAACTTTGCTGCTGAAAGTTTTGTCTTTCTAATGAGAAAGGTAAGTGAGATGTTTGTATCGTGGCTGTCTATTTTGTTGTGGCCCATGGTCCTTGCCCCCTGAACAGGCAAACTGAATTGTCCTCCTGAATTGTCATTTTTCTACAAGTGTTTAATCTCTGTCATGGACTTAATACCAACAGCAGCAAACAGTACCTTAGAGCTTTCTGTTTCAAGGGCAATGAAACCAAACGTTCACAGCTGGTTTATCTAAAACTTCTAGAAGTCCTAAGGTAATTTTGCAAAAGGAAGGCTTTGGGCAATATTGCAATGCTGTATTGCTCAACAGTTGTACAGAGGCCAATAGTGCTTTGAGGCCTTTGTACGACAGAAGTTGTGAAAACATTTCTGCTCTCCTGAAATTCAGAGTATATAATATTCCCAGGAAGTTCAATCAAGGAAAGGGAACAGTAGCTGTTGTGTGTCATTTAGTTTAAATATACACAGTCAGGATTCCTGACACTGGGTTGAGAGACCTTAATAAAGCATACTTGTTCAATTGGTTGTTTTCAGAAATTGCTCAACTTCCTCAGACAAAGAGGACTTCATCATCTTGGTCCAGAAAACCTTGCAGTATTCCCAAGTGTGGTTATAGTTTTGGGTAACTGGATTCTGCATTCAGCAGATACACATTTCCTCCCAAACTGGTGCAGAGACCTTTGTGTTCCAGTTAGGACAAATTTAATGATGCGTTTATGCACATGCTTTACTCTAAAATCATCAGAATGATCAAAAGCATGTACTAACTGTAGTGGCCTCAGTAGAACTGTTTGTGTTTGAGGGACCTGCAGTGATTGAATAGCTGAATATTTTCCTGTGTTACGTTTCTTCGTTTTTTTTGCAGTAATAATGAGCTTGAACTCTTGTAGAAAGGCAGGACGAGGACAAGAAGGTGGTGCTGGCACCTGCCTCTTTTTATTTGACAGCTCTAAATAACTTTTTTCTCCTTTGTGTTTTTCAGGTGTCTGATAAAAATGCACTCTTCAATTTCATGTTCCTTGACCTGGGGGAACACCCAGAGAAAGTGGAAGGTGTGGGACAGCTCCTTTTTGAGATGTGCAAAGGTGTTCGAAATATGTTCCACTCTTGTGCAGAAATGGTAAAGACAAGAAGAAAGATTTGCTGGTATAAATGTAGCTATAAAGGAGCTGTAGGTGGTGCTCAGTGAAGTGCTTCGGTGTCGTGTTATTCGCCTCAGTGGGTCCTCAGTGATAAGCGTGCTGTTTTTTATTTAACAGGATCTAATACCTTCTTATAAAACTCTTTTTTGAGATGGCGAGGTTGTTTCATTCCTATACTATATTCCTGCATATTAAAATGATTCTGCTTGCTGATACTATGTGCATTTTGTACTCTCTACATTAATATAAAAACAATTTGAATTTTAACTGTTAGCTTAAAGTTTTGGGGTTTTTTTGTTTGTTTTGCACTAATTGTTTTACAGAGCTTTCAGGTCACTGGGGTATTTTAGCAGTATATTACACTAACTAAATTTAGAATTGCTAGACTCATTTTCAAAGCATTCACCCATTTCATGTGATGTACACAATGTACTCTTTTCCTTTTCAGGCTATGAAATTAATTTTGTCAAAGCTGGGCCCTGTTACTGAAGCAGAAATTGAACTACCCTGGGTGGTTGTTGGAGATGTTTTTGAGCAGATGATGAAATCGGCTGCAGTGCATATCCATAGGGAGCATTTTGACATTGCCTTCAAGTGCCTGGAGGTATGCTGCTTTGTTTGTTTGTTTATTTTCTACCCATGAAAGACAAAAAACTGTCTGTGCTTGCTATGAAAGTATCTGTGTGTAAGCAGGATTGTTCTTTCTGTCCTTTGGAAACATAAAATAAGTGTCTCATATATGAGTAAATTCCGGCCTTTTTGTGAGTTCAGAGTGGCCTTGGTGGCTGTGCTGTACTGTTTGAGGGAGGGGACCTGCTGTTTGCACGGCTTGGAACTCAGTCCCAGAGTTAGGCACAGAGGAGTCACAGGAGCTTTTGTTGCAGCCTGGGGGGTTATTGCAGCTTCTTGCCTTCAGCTGAGCTAGATTTGTTGGGGGGTCCTGAAACAAAGTGACAGTAAAGGGGAAACTTTCTGCTCTGGAAGTCATGGACTGAATCTGGAGACGTGAATTTCTCTTCAGAACCAAATCCTTCAAATTTGTTTTCAGTGTGGTCATTCCCACACTGCTATGTAGGGGTATCCTCTGAGGGCCGAGGGAGCACAGCTGGCTGCCCTATGCTGTGTTGGGTCAGGGTGATGCAGCTTGATGGGCCTTGTAAGTGATTTTTACTTATCTGGTCAACTTTTAGGTGTTTTATTTCTAGGGATTGGCATTGAAACCTTGTAGAACTGTCAGTGTACTCCGCATCAGGCTTGCTCTGCAGAAGGGTGAAATGGGAAATCGGAGAAAATGGTAGGGGTGACCCTCCCAGCACTGGGAAATAGTCCTTTCTGTGTGGTACTTGGAACTCCCTGCCTATGGCTATCCAGAGTGTCCTAGAAAACCCCATGGGAATCATGTAGTGTTTCTGGGAGGTTTCATTTATTGAACAAGACTGTCAGTTTGTTGGGCTGATGAAACATTGGGACTGCAGGACTTTTCATTCCCTGCAGGACTTGAGACAAGTGATAATTTCTCTGAAAACTTTCACTTTTTGTTTAAACAGGAGTCACTCTTAGACTTGCAGGGAAAAATAACTAAGGCTAACTGCCATGTGACTTCAGAGCAGATGGAAAGGATTCTGCAAGCTTATCTCATCCTAGTGGAACATGCAAATGGATCCAAAATCCCACGGCCTGAGGAAGTCTGTCAGGTAGGTCAGACAACCACTTTGGCTAGTGTCCCAGAGAGGTATCTCTTGAATCTGGATGAGGAGCTACAACACTTTCACATTCCTGCTGTAATCCACTGTTCTAAATTCCAGTGGATTTAGGATTTGAGTGAAGTTGAACGGAGAGATTTGTTGGGAGTATTGCTGCCTCTCCAAACCCATGAGAGTTTTTCTTTGTCATGTAGTGCTGGGGTAGTCATTCTTTAAACAAGTAACAACGAGAACTGCACCACTGATGCTAGAGATGTTGTTGAGCCCAGCTGCCCCTGTGGAGGAGAGTTAGGCCCCTGTAACTGGTAGAGAAGTTCCACCACATTCACCTGCATTTGGCCTCCTAGGCTTTGTGCCTGCAAACTTGTACAGAGCTATTAGGATGTAATTCAGTAGTCTGGAGCTTAGAACATCATGTCCTCTGTCTTCAAAGGCTGTCCAGGTCATTCAAACCAGACAATCATTGTCTTAATAGACAAATATCAATTCTCTCTCTTTCATTCCACAGATCTTAATAAAATTGATACAAACTCCAGATCTGACGGCATCTTGCTGCAAAACCCTGCTGAACAGTATTTCTGCTTTACTGCTCTCTGAGAATGTTTTCTTGCCTGATGCCTTGACCAAGGAAGCTATTGAGAAGGTAACAAAGACCTCTTGCAGCAGAAATCTCAGAGCCCTGGCTCATTGATCGAGTTAATCAGGACATACCGCTTTGGGATGGGAAACAGACTATAAAGATTCCCTTTTTTCCCAGACAAAGGAGAAGTTGCCCTATGTCTAAAATAATACCTGATGCTATTTACCATGAAGGAGAATTCATATCTTGATTCCTTCAGAAGCACAGAGGTTGACTCTCCTGAGGTAGTAAACCTTCTGCAACCAAATATGGTAGATTTATACCCTAGATGCTGCACAGGAAAAGAGCCATCCTGAAAAATCATTTGGGCTTAAGCTTTTGCCTAGTGATTGCTGTGTCCTAGAACATGTACCTTCCATTTTCCGCATCATGGAAAGGATAGCTGGGCTGTCTTTGGGCAGATCCAGGCAGATTTATTAAAAGACCTGTGCCCTTTCTGTACTTGAGTTCTCATTCCTGAGTTCATTCCTGAACTAACAAAACATGCTAGATGCACAGAACCAAGCTGTGTGTCTCAGACTCCAAAGCAAGGTCAATTGATAAACCAAAAAAAAGTGGCAAAATGTCAGAATTGCAAAGTTATCTATGGATGTGGAGGGTTGACTGTGAAATATCTTTTGTTAATATGATCCTGTTAACTCTTCATGTGCACCTTGCAGGTCTTTGCAAGTGGGTTTGAATGGCACTTCCTTTTGGACTTCTCTGAGGTGATGTTCTCAATGAAGCAATTTGAGAGGGTAAGTGGATATTTTTGTGTGTTTATTTTAATTGACAGATAAATAAATTACTGACGGAGAGGGGTGTGAGTTGCCTTGCACAGCTGAACAGCAAAACCTCCTATAACTGGGAGATTCAGAATATATTTATCTACATTGTATTCTGAATCATTTTTGTGTAATGACTTGACCTGTAATATTTAACCTTGTGGTGTGATCTAGTGAGAATGAAAGAAGCTATTTAAGCCATTGTACTAAAAATGATAGGGAAAAGTGCATTTCTGTGCAGTTCGGATACTGTAAGAAGTTGTGGTTATCTAGTTTGAGTCTCACACTGGCAGTAGAATTTCCCATTTTTGTCTCTTTCTGTGGTCACAGTGGGATTAAATACTTAGTACAGGTAGCGGAGGATCACAGATATCTGTGCTCACAAAGAGAAATTTGTCTGTAAAGGTAAAAGTGGTGGATTTTTATGTTTAGGGTGAGGTGAAGGAGTTCTTGAGAAAGAAAGTGAAAATTAAGGATGAGAGATGTCTGCGATCAATGATCTAGGAAGAATTAAATAGTTAAGCAGGAGGTAAGGAGGAATTGAGGGATCTAGGAGACTGGATTTAGGCCAAACAGAGTTTTTGCATCAAACCACTGTCCCTACCAGGTACTGGTACAGATCGTGGCACTGATGGAAAGTGTGGTACTCTGCTTATTGATTTATGAAAGTTTGGGCTTCCCTGTGTCTGCTATCTTGGATTCCTTAGAGCTTTAATCCCATTAGGGTTAGAGAGACTTACTAAACCTTAACTTTTTTATCTTTTCTTTTTTTTCTTTCCTCCTCAGCATTTTCTTCCATGCTTTCTAGCATACATTGAGCACTGCTTCACTGGCCCAGATGACCTTGGAAAGGATGAAGCGATAGCAGTTTTGGCTAAACTTATTCTGGCGAAAGCAGAGCCCCCCACCCTTGGCTCGATGGCGTTTGAGAAGTATCCTCTCGTTTTTGCTGAATCATCAGCCAGGTGAGACTCAGCAGGGAGTAGACATGTCCATGTGGTTGGGACCTGCAGAGCTGCACAGATTCAGAGTTGTTACCCGTGCTATTTGCCAGAGTTGCATAAATAAGAGTGGTGCTTGTAGATCTTCAAACATAGTGATGTTGCGGGATCACTTTCTTTTTTTCTTTTTCCTGTCTTCCTTTTTTTCCCAGCTCTCTTTTTTCCTCTCTAGAAAGATTAGCACTGGTTAAGAAGGCGAGCAAGCGTTGCAGGCGATGTGCATTTTGCTCTGCTCAGACGCATGCAGCACCAGAGGGCAGTTAATCTTGGTAGCGAATCAGTTGCATAGTCCCAGTACTTGTTGGGACTAATCTCCTGCCTTTGCTCTGTCTTCCTTCTGAGCTGGCCTGGGTCTTGCCCAGGAACTTAGTGGGGAGCAGTATGGGCTTACACAGTGCACAGCTAGATATCAAAGGCCGCCAAATTAATCTAGATGCTGTACCCTGCTGGCACAGCTCAACTGCTTGTGGTTGCAAAGCCACCTTGGCTGCAGTAAAGTGGCTGCTTTTTCCTTGGAGGCTCTGAGGGAAAGTTTGGGGTCACTGTTGTCAAGCACAGAACAACCATTGCTAATCTCCCGATAATGTTTGTTCTGATCTCTGTAGCTCTGGTAAGTCAGGTCTTATATCTGCAGAGTGTCAATTTGTTTTGCTTTTTATATAGGGTTGTTGTCTCTCTATGGAGAAACCTGCTCCATGGATTTCTTTCTAGTTTTACTTAATAGAGTAGAGGCATTAGGGTTTAGGGAATGGAAGAGTGTTAATCAAAAGGATAGATTTCAATTTCTCTTCCTTATTTACATGGTGATTTTTTGGATTTTGATATTTTAGATTTTCTGTTGATGCTTTGGGATTTTCAGTGGAATGTGGTAGTTGGTAGGATCTTGGTTCTGCTTGGAGCTTCTTTGTGGTGCTCCTGTAATGTCAGTAACGGCAAATATGGCTGGGGATGATCTCGAGATGCTCTGTAGCCCATTTCTAATCTAGGGAGGAATTAGCAAGTCCTGAACCAGTCCTGAAAGATGTCTGACCAAATTGTTCTTAAGTACATCCTGTCCTGGAGATTCCCCAGCTGCCCTGGCAGTCTCTTCAGTGCTTTGCTTCATTTATGGTTAGAAAGCTGCTTTTCTTCTGCCAGTACTGAGTTTCTGGACTAATTTCTATTTTGCAACAGATTAAATGTATTGTATTATCTTACCTGCAGGAAGTGTAAAACTATTTCTTCCTCTTTGCATCCAGCTATTACAAGTAACAGGCTTTGATCAGCAGAAATCTTCTCTGTTGACCAGTGACTGGAGTTTTTTCCTTCCAGAGCTGTTTCTTGAATTTGAAATAAAGACCTGACACTTCTTCTGGGACATGTTCCATTCCTCCCAGCTTTCACATGACTGGATGGTGTTTTGTCCTGTTTAGGGAATTAATGGAAAAAAACCCTTGGGATGTCCAAGTCCTTTTTGTTAGCAATAGCAAATTTAATTTTTAGTATCGTTAAGAAGAAAAGAAACCATCTCTGATATGTAGCTGTGTGTTACTAAAATGTTTGGTTTTATTTTTAGCTCTAATATAAGAGAGCAAACGAGCCAAGGAGGAAAGACACAGGTGCCAGTGTTGGAGCATGTACTGTCTTTAATCCAGTTACCAGCGAATGAAGATATTGCTGATCTTTCTCAGCCTTGGGCTGCCTTGGTTGTACTGCCCCATATTAGGTAAGGTGTATACCTACTATCTGAGGTACCATTGCTGTGTATATCTGTAGTACCGACTAGTTCATAGATAACATTATTCGCCGTTGGTCACAGACCATTTTACGAAGAGAAGGACAAGAATGACTAACTGTAGTTTGGAGAAACTAGGGTCAAAAGATGAAAAGATGCTGTGGAAATAGTGAAAATTAGTGATATAGTTTCATGATAAAATGAGTTTCTTGATTCTTTATCTGGCTGGTAAAACTGTTCTTGAGAGTCTACAGTTGCTTTCCCCCCCTCCTAGAGAAGTGGTGTTCTCAGTAAGTGTAATGTGCTTGCACGGAAATAGTTGGAAACAAGATGCTGCAAATTAAGTTGTAAATGAGAAATGAACCAACAAAAATAGTTTACTGCTGCTTTAAAACTCAGGATGAGCTATGTATAATATAACATGAGAAAAAGGGGAAGGCGAAATAAACCTTCATATGCCTCTAGGTGTTAGTGTAACACCGAGATAAAAGTTTCCCATTTATTTTGAACAGACCAATAGACAAAGAAAATATCCTGCCGAGTGTGACAAGTTTTACGGACTTTCTCTTCACAGCCATTGACAAAGGAAACCTCTGCAAAGGTCAGTTACTGTTAATGTCTGTTCATTTGCTTTTTGTTGGAATATAAAAAGAAATACAAAGCAGTTTTGTTGAAAACAAAGCATGAAAATGAATAATACTAGCATTGTATCCAGATTTAAGGAGAAGGTCGAAAAAAAAATAGAAGAGCTATCGAGGAAACCCCTTCAAGGGAGCAGCTCTGCAATTGCTGTTGATACTTGTAATGAGTTGGCAGATGTTCTGTGGTGTGGAGAACATAGTGTCAAAATCTAGGTTTGAGGAAGATATGAAGATTGGAGGAAAAAAAAAGCAGGTGAGAAAACAGATGTTGAAAATTGAATACAAACAAGATTCAGGTTGAACCAGTCACGTAAAGAAGAGAATATTGGCTCACAACATCCAGTCACCTTGTTTTGAACCTGTACTGCTAGATCTGTAATGTTACCTTCTCTGTTGTGATAGCAACTATTCTACAGAGAGACATTCTTTGTCCACATGTCAGTCCCTGTGACCCCACTGGTTGTCATCTTAGTCAAAACATCTTCTTCTGGCCTTAACTTGCAGCATGCAGGGGCATTGTTACTTGGAGGTATTACAATGATTTGGCCTCATGGCAAAGTTTGAGCGAGCGTTGGAATGCCCTAAGTTCAATGTTCTTGGTTTGAAAGGGCTTCCCAAAAGCCTGGCCTTTTCCTTTTGCAAATCATCTTGTAATGTTCCTAAATGTACCCACCAGTTGGTTCTGTTACTGGTCCTTCACATTACTTTACTTTTTCTTCTTCATGTCTTTATCAAGGATGGTCCTTTTTGATTTAGCTCTTTTTTTTTCCCTACTCAGTATGTGGCTCCATGTGGCTGTGATTGAGTTGCAAGGTAATTTACAATGGATGTACCCGAACTTCCTTTGTTGGCTCTTCTCCATGGTAGCAGCTCTGCACCACATCAGTGTGTATGCAAGGAGAACCGTGTTGCTATTTGCTCCTTTGCCCCTAAGAGAAAAGAAATACAACCCCAGTCCTGTATTCCTGCTGCCCTATCCCACTTCCTGTTTCTTTGCTCTGTTTCCCCCAATCCAGCTTCTCAGGCAATTTTCACAACTTCTGGCACTTTCTCTCTCTGGCTTCATGGTCTTTCCAGTTCCTTCCCCTTGTACTAAGACTCCTGTCTCTTCCTGTTACCCCTCCGGGGCACACTCAGCACCTCCCCCCCCAACCCTGTGCTCCCTATTTGGCCTGTCTAGTCTCTGTTTCCTGAGACAAAAGTCCCAGACATGGGTGGTTTTCTGCAAACATTGTGGAGCTTAGGGATGCAGGCTCGGGAATGGAACAGCACCGTGAGTTACCCAAGGCACCAGTACAGCTATTGGCTTTACCAGTGACTGCCTGTATGGCACTTACCCTATGGATCATATAGATATGTTCCACAGTGAGGTGGGAGCTGCTGCCTTTTTCTGACCAGATGTACTGCTACAAAATACTATGTGGATAACAGCTTGAGAACTTCTGCCCTTAAATCATAGGAAGCCTTATCCTGCTTACCATGTCTCTCAGTTCATCCTCTCTGTCAGGAGCTCCCTAAAGAGGTTAATGGTGAACAGGAATCTTCAGGTACCTGGGGAAGTTAAGCAACTTGGAATGGAGAAAAGTTTTCAAAAAGTTTCACTTCCTCCTTCTTTTTATTTCGTGGCAGCTGGATGCAGGAAAAAAAGTATCTTTTATAAAGCTTTTCTCAGCCTGTGTGACTTAAGTGCTAGGGAAGAGAGGGAGGAGAGGAGATTTATTTTTTTGTAAACAAACCTCTTGACAAGTTAGGGGTGGCAGGGAAAGGAATCACCCTTCCCCTTTCTTGCCTGGATGGGCCTTGGCTCTCCTGTGCTGCTAGGATAAGACCTGTTAGACAGGGAAACCCTCCATCTCTCAAGTAGTCTGAGAGTTTTTGGAAAGAGACATTATTGCTTAGCTTTGTTTTAGCCAATACAGTTTCCACTCACTTCTAACAAGAATTCAGCCTTCAGGTAAATGGGGACAACTTTGCAGGTCTCATATAAATACGTTGCCAAAGTGCCAAAGTTTATAGACACTTGTGCAGTGCCATCAGTATATATATATATTCTTCTGCTGTGTTTCATGCTTGTTATTTTGGACAGCTTTTCTTCACTTCCTGAGTGCCATTAGTGGCACAGAGCTGTCTGAGACTTCTGCAACAGCGTTTAGCTCCAGGCTGCTCTGGGAGCTCCTCTGCCCGCAGGGTGCATAGGTATGTTGGAGGCAGTCACTAACTGGAAACTGCTCACGTTCATTGGTAGCAAGTTGGAATTGGCATTTGTGAAGATGATAATATCCAGAGGAATATTTCTATTATGGATTATGATAACTGTTAGAAAATGCTGATGTCTGTTCTGAGATCCATGTGTTACTCTGTTTCTGTGACTGCAGCCATAGGAAGATGGCCGAGCACGATGCAACCACAGCTCGTTGTGACTTGAGTAAATACACAGGCTGTTCTTACTCTCTTTGATCCAGGAAGCCTCTTTGTGACCTGTCAAGCTGTGAGTACTCTCCTTAGTTTGGCAGAGTCTTCTGAAATACTCCGTTTATTACCTGTGGAGCGTGTCAAGAAGTTGGTGATGTAAGTAAACTCTGCCTCTCCTGTGATCCCCCTCATGTTGCTTGTCACAGCAAAGTGGTCACTTTTATATAGGGAGCTTGTTAAGTAGCTTTTTGTGTGGAGCACTAGCTGCATGTTGCTTTACTGTTGTAATGTGGCAATGTTGTAAGCAACACTTGTACAGAGAAAGGGATAGTTGTAGTACCTGTTCAGCAACACTTTCCCTGCTAGCTGGCACTGCGTTATACTTTCTCTGCAAACTGGAGCCTTGTTAGACAGCTGCAGGGGAGCATATGAATATGCTGGTCCTGGTTTTACCAGAGGAATGTGCTTAGTTAGCTGTATGTTGTATTATAATAATAAAAAGGAAAATCCACTGTATCCTTATGTATCTGTGTATATAAATGCTCTCTACTTGGTACTTTCCATTATTTGCATTGTAACTCCCTTCTACTTCTCACATGTAACTGAGTGGGTGGAAGGAATGAAGGAACTGGTTGCTCTCCCTCCAGCAAATCCTGCTTAACTTGCATCCTCTGCCAACACCGCTGTGCTGGAGCATCTCCCAGTCATCAGGGGCTTGAACTTCAAAACATCCTGTTCTGTCAGGACACCACAGTTGCCCCCATCTGAAAAATGCTGGCAGTTGAACAGCCAGCCTGGATCAGGCAGAAAATCTTGGCAGGGAGACGCAGCCTGGTGCTTTCTGCCAGCTTTGGGCTGGGGATGCAGAGCCAGGATGGAGTGAGGGATGGTTGGTAGCAGAGGGAGGTCTCTCTGGTTGCATTATAATAATAAGCAGGGGTCCTGCTCATACTGCAGCTGGTGTCACACCTAAGCTTGGGTGTCACACCTAAGCTTCTTGTCTCTTGAAGTTGATCTCTGAGCAGTGAAGCTGCAACCCGTGTGTGAGCTGTACAGATCTGTGTTTTCTGTGCCTGTGCGTGTACAGGCCCAGCTTGCCAGTCCCTGTCCAAGGAGGAATGTCACGTCTCTTGGCTAGTCAAGTCCAACCCCACCAGCCAACTCCCAAGTCCTATGGAATTTTCCCATAGTGTCCTTCTTGCCTTACTTTCGGATATCTTTATTGTTGCCGTGGTCTCTTCTAATAAACCTCTGTTGTTTTAGCACTTTCCCTTCAGACCCCTCGGTGTTGCTCTTGGCCGATCTCTATTACACAAGGTTGGCGTTGTGTGGCTGCCGGGAGCCCCTTGCCCAAGGGAACCTGATGGACTTGTTTGAGAAACTGCACCCTAATATTTCTACTGGGGTGTCCAAGGTAATCTGCTTTTTTTTTTCTCTTGAGTGCATGCAAAATAATATGCATTTTAAAATTCATATTAAGTGAACAGAGTTATATGGCAAGAGCCAAAAGCAGACACATAGGATTATGTATAGTAATTACTTTTGTAGCATGTGTTTAGGATTTAATACATTTCTAAGAGCTTTACACGAGGTGACAAGAGGATGGCTTTTAGCTTTGGGAGACTCGTCTCTTCTCTAAAGGTGATTCGGAGCAGGACCTCCATGTTGTCATTCTGAATTGCGTGCTAGCCTGCAGGAGATCATTTATCTCTCAGCTGCAGGAGGGACCTAGTAAAGGCAGCCTCTGCAGTCAAACATTGACCTCTCTGTAGGCGTGTATGTGACCTGCGTGTGTCTGTACACTTCTGACAGATGTTTCCACCTCTGACAGGTCCGACTTTTGACTGTCCGAATTCTGAATCATTTTGAGTCTCCACTTCCTGCACCAGCTGAGGTAGGGCTGCAGCTTGAACTTTTCAAATGCATTTGTTTTGTCTGTAAACTTTGGCTTTACTGCTTCCTCATGCCAGTCCTGTCTATTTGGATCCCTTCTCCTTTTGTATTCAGATATTCAGATACATGAGTTCTGATCCCCAAGTGGTAGAGGTCGGAACAATTCTCTTGTCTTTATTCTTTGGTTCAAAATGGCTGGAAATCTGTTTGCTTTGATGAAACCACTTCCAACAGGAAAAGGATGGGCTTAACAAAATGCATTTCACTTGTTTGCTCAGGGTGATTGCACAGCAGACCTCCAGTCAGTGTTTGCCATATTGCTGCAAGCAGAACTTGTGCCAGCAACAGTGAATGATTACAGAGAGAAACTGCTTCATTTGAGGAAACTAAGGTGTGACATAGTGCGGTCTTCAATACCGAGTGGATCTTTAGAAGAAGTAAGTAGTTTTTTCCAAAAGGCAAATGTCAAGTTCCCTTATTCCAAGAGAATGTTCTTATTCCTTCACGTAGGTTCTATCAAGAGTTTATCAAACTCTAGCTCCCAGGTCAGGTGTTAGAAAAGTTTCATATTACTTAAGATCACAGCTCCTCTTGTCTTTGGGCCTACTGCATTATCCTGGGTATTTACAAGAAGAACAACAGTGATGTCTAGATGGGTGGCCTGCGATCGATTTTTGGTGTTGTAGAAAGAAAGGTAAATGACTCCATGGAGAAGTGTCTCCTGAGCAAATTTAAGGCTGTGGTCTTGCCATACCCTCAGCACTGGGGAATGTTGGTAGGACTCCCATCAGCCATGAGAGCACCTGGCTGCTGGATGTTGCTGCAGGATGAAAGTCCTATCTGCCTGTGGCTCTTTTACTGCTAAGCTACGGCCTTCGCCCTCTAGATGTTGGAAGGGTCAATTTTTTACTAGTTAAATGTTCTTAGATTTCTGTTGGGGTGCAGAGGAATATCGTTCTTATGGCTGCTGCTCTACCTCTATCACTTTTCCACCTTGATTTGTAAGCTCCTGTTAGCAGGGGTTCAAGATCAGTCCTACTGATCAAAAGATCAGCAGGGAGCCAGTCCAGAGGACATACTTCTAAGTGCAGGGCATGAAAGCTGCTCAGGGCAGATATTTCCTTTTTGAGCTCCCTAAAGCAGTTATGGTGGCCCTGGATTTCAAGCAGGAGGCAAGTAATCCTGATAACCTGTTGGACCTGACTTCTTGCGCGTTAGTAGTACCTAGGTATGGTGACTAGATCTGAACAATGCATGGAGTATATGAACTCTACAGGTTGTCTCCATGAAGTCAAGAAATAAAGAATGGTGATGTGTGTGGCTTAATTGTTGGTATTATTTCTGAGAATTTATTTGATCAAAGTGTCTTCTTTACCAGATAGAGGAGGTTAATTGTTTTCAACTATCATTTTTAACATCTCAACAAGGTTATATTTTTTGTCATTCTAGGTGCCTCTTCGGTATTTACTGGGAATGCTTTATATTAACTTCAGTCCTCTCTGGGATCCCATAATTGAACTCATAACGTGAGTATATGCTGTTAGTTACTGCAGCCAGTGGCTGTCTGATAATTCCTTCCTTTATTCTCTTAACAAATATTGCAGTAAAAAAGTATTCTATTCATATGAACTGTTCCCAAATGGATTCACTTTGTCAATCACAATCCATACAGATTCCTACTTTTTAGCTTAATTTCTGTTTTTTTGACTATTAAGGTGAACTGGTGACAAATGCAGTTAAAAGCATCAGGTTTTTGCAGGCTTTAATTATTATTTTAGAACTGCAAAATGAGCAAGAATTGCCTCTGTGTTACTTTGTCTCTTAGTTTTTTATCCTTTCTGGGAAATCTCTGAATCCTACTAAATGCAAGGCAAGACTTGCCGTGGGGCCCACTGAGCTGAATACTGAAGTTGGTGTCTCTGTCCTCAGTATGACTTTATCCACTTGCTCTTTTTTTCACTTGTATGATTTACAAACAAGACAAGACCTTCCCCATCAAACTTTAATTAACAAAAAATGTTAAATCTGCTCTTCAAAAGATATATCCACACTAGTTCTTCCTTTGGTTCTATATGATGTTGTTGTATAAAAGCCAGTGGAAAGCTTTTTACTCAGTTTAAGTTTATTTTATTGGATTATTGGATTATTTTAATAGCAATTGACATTTGAGATCCATAAATAAAGGCAAAGAAGTGCTACAGCTGTACTCTGCAGATGTCCTGTCTTCAGACACTCTCATAAAATCAGTAATCAGTGCCTGTGATTGTGTTCTTTACTTGCCTAGTAAAGAACTAGATGCATGTCTTTTTTTTTTTTTTTCCTCCTTTTAACTTCCGAGCTGTCTTGTGTTTTGTTAGTTCTCATGCAAATGAAATGGAGAATAAACAGTTCTGGAAGGTCTTCTATGAACATTTGGAGAGGGCTGCTGTCTATGCTGGTAAGTCACAGCTCTAGGTGCTGTTAAGACCCTAACTCAGCTAAATGTAAGTGTTATAGTGTCCCAAATTTAAACTTTGTGGCGAAGATTCATAACTAGAGCTCTGAATGTCAGCATTATCTCCAGGACAGGAATGGAGAGGATTGAGAGACAACTTTGTCTCCTTCTTTTGTCCTAAGCACCAAGAAGTAAACACAAGTGGCCTGTGCATTGCAGGAGGGAGTTGCAAGTTGTGAGAGGCTCTCTCTGCTTAAGACTGGAGCTGCCCAGGGGTAATGAAGAAATCCGTGGAGAAGGGGCAGTTTGTCTTCCTTCCCCATGTATCCCATAGATTCTTGCAAACAACATGCCTTTGGCATGCTCTTGAGGTTTACCTATGTATTCACTGTAAAACCGTGAGCACACATCTATTCATTATTTGAGAGAATGAGATAAATAAAACTGATTCAGAGCTGATCAGAGCTGAGCTAATAGAACTGATTCAGTAAAACATCCAAGCATACTTTCTAAACAATGTGGATTTTTCACATCAGTGTTAAATACAGTTGTGCAAATGAGTATTTGGTATCAAAAAGTATTGCTTTCATCCTGGGTGGGGAGCTGATTCTCTCCTATGGACAATTCTGGAAGAACCTTGAGATATTTTCTTCATATAATTTCTTCTACAGAAATGGAGCTGCAAAATGAACTAGATGAAGAGGAAAGAAGCACTGCTGAAATGGAAAAGGAGAAGATACCAGAAGACGAAGTGAGGACTGTGTTCCTGCAGCAGCTGCAGGTTAGGACAGACTGCAGCGAGCGGTTGGACCACACAAATTTCCGGTTTCTACTTTGGAAAGCACTGGCCAAGTTTCCAGACAGGGTGGAGCCGAGGTCAAGGGAACTTTCACCACTACTTTTGAGATTTATTAGGTAAGTGATGTTCAGTTCAGATAACACATTGCTTTCAGCTGATTCTGGTGTTGCTGTTTTGGACCATGGCTAGCTCTTTATAGGCTTATTTTCTGATTCCGTTGCTGATATGATGTCTATTTCCAACTAAGATAATCTTTCCATTTTGATTGAAATGTGGATTATGTCACAGAGATATCCCAGGGAAGCAGGGTGAAATGAAGCTGGTAGTGTCTTTCAGCTGCTTAGTCTCTCATTTGCTAACCTGCCACTGTCACAGCCTTGTTACTGCATTAAAGAATGACTTCACTGGAAATCACGTGTCTGTTTTCTAAAATGATAACACATTTTAATTTGGAGTCACAAAAGTGAGAAATGGGAGAATACTGTTTTTATTAGAGTCTGATTCTCTTCCTCCTGGAATGTAGTGAAGGTTTGGGTCATATCCAAATATTTTAACTGTTTTTTTTTCCGTTCTACTTTTTGTATACTAATGATGATTTTATTTCTAGTAATGTGGTTTTTGCCATACAATAGAAGAAGGCTCTCCAGTTGCACTGTGGGCTGTTTATAGTCTGTCAGTTCAGTTACCTGCTGAATAGTTCGCTCCAAGCTCTGCATTTACTTGTCCCTGGCAGGAGAGCAAGGAGGTGCCTGCATGCCCATTTTGGACATTGCTGTGTATGTGATCTCATGGCAAGGGAGGTTTCTGGTGTGTAGCCCTTTTCTGTGGTTATAAAACCTAGTTTTTTGCTTGCCTTGCTGGGAAAGTTGCACCACACCAGGTTACAGATTCCTGAGTTTCTTCACTCACTCTCACACTGACACACTCAGTGTTTTCCTGTTCAGGCTCAATCTGCCATGCCTTTCATGTCCTCTTTGCAGACTTGTTATAATTCAGTCATCTGCTTCTTCCTCTCTCCACCAGGTACCTCAGAGAGTCTCCTCTAGCGTATTTGGTCAGGATCTTTTATCTTCACAGCTGTCAGGGAGAGAAGGACGTGTTAAAATGATTTCTTTTGGGAATCTTTGGCCATCTAGTGTCTCTAGGCACAATGACATCAGGAATCAGAATGTGGGGTTGTGAAGTTTCTAGTTGTTCTCGCCCTGAAAAATGCTTCTTAATTCCTTTTTATTTTGTTTTGCTTTTGTGCAGAAATGAGTACTACCCAGCTGATTCATTAGTGGCTCCAACTCAGGATCTCAGAAAGAAAAATGGTGGTGCAATAGGAGCAAAAGAAATTCCCAGTGAAGAAGTGAATGACGTTACTATGGAGGAGGAAGAAGAAAAGGAAGAAGAAAAGGAATTTTTTTTTTCAATTGCCGTAGGGCTACCGAAAAAGAAAACCAGAAGAGCTGCTGCCAAGTAAGCATTTTAATTTTTCTTCTCAGTGTTTTTAGGAATAGGCAGATTCAGTAGCTCGTGTTGAGATAAAAGCCACATTTATGTATATTCCTTTTTCTTCTTATATTCATCAGTGGAATTTTACAGGCACTTTGGAGTCCTGAGCTCTGCCTGTGCAGCACCAACCATTGAGAGGTCCTGCCTGGATCTTTCAGGTTTTATCTAATTACCTTCTACGTGATAGTCTGCAGTTTGGTGTTACTTTAAGCAAAAATTATGTTGCATTCTGAAGTCCTTTTGAAGTTTCTGAAGGGCACAGGATTGTACCCCCATTACCCTGACTTCTTTGCATGTGTCTACTGGTCTCATAAGTCATGGGTATTTAAGAATTGGGATTCAGTCATTACCTACTACTAAAATTTTGATCCTGATCTTTTTGTTACGGACAAAGATTGTTATGTTTTGATGTTGTCAGCAGTGGTACTTTGCCTGAAGCTACATGTTTGTTTAATACTTTTGCTCTGCAGTATTGGACATATTTTGAAAGTTGCTCTTGGTATGTATTCTTTATGGCTTTTTAATCAGAATCTCTTTACCCTGGTGGAATAATATAAAACTTTAAAATGTCAGCTTACATGTTGGAACATAACAGATGTTTTAGATCTAGCCTGTATTGTCATAATCCTGGGCTGTTTTCAGGTGTTTCATGTTGTTCCCATGTATGTGTAAATTAACGATAATTGAAGTATGGTGACAGTGCGAGATTTTTTGTCTCTCTACAGCTCTCTCAAGCTGTGCCCAGTGTTGAAGCCTACCTGGTAGTCCCTGTGAGGGTGGTGTAAAGGATTTACAGGGGAGGTGTCAGCGAGTTCTCCCCAGCCTCCCTTCACCTCTGCCTGTGGGGCAGCTCCCAGGGGCTCTCAGAGCCACCCCAGGCTCAGCAGCAGCCTCTGTGTCTTTCTATCCCGAGGACGGGGCCCAGCTGGTACCCTGAAGAAAGGGCATTTGTGGATGCTGAAGTGACACCTGTAGAGCTGGTTGGAAGCGGGCAGAGGGCATGGTGTTTCTGTGACTCTGAAATAGAGACCTTGGGATTCTTGTTTCATTTCTCTCCTTAATCAACTTTATTAAAAGTTTCTTGTTTGTAATGATAATTTAGGATTTTTTGTTTTATCCATTTAAAATATTTATTTTTACTTTTTTTTTTTTTTTTTTTTTTTTTTACAGACAGCTAATAGCCCACTTGCAAGTTTTCTCCAAATTTTCAAATCCCCGTGCCTTGTACCTGGAGCAGAAGTTAAATGCATTATACACCCAGGTGATGTTATTTACTAGCTTTGAAAAATAACGATAACAAATTAACCCTTTGTTACCTGAATGCAGTACCTGAGCCTGCAGAAACCTGTCGTCTTCTGGGCCCAGACATATTAGCTGGAAAAGGAGCTGTTCTTGACAGTGCTTCCTTCAGCCTTTAGCTGAAATGAGCCCTGTTAGCAAAGGAGCAGCTCGTGTGAATGGATCTGGTGCCTCAGTGGTAGCTGCTTTGGCAGATGGAGATGGGTGGTTGTGGAAGGAGCCTCTTCCCCTTGTAACATGGAATCTGCAGGAGGATTTGTGCCAAAAGTCAGATTTTCAAAGAGATTTGTGCTTGTCTTAGTGTTGAATCTGCAGAGAGTATGGTCAGTGTGAACAGCTGTTTATTTTGCATCGGATGTTTTTCCAAAATTTTTCTGCAGCTTTCAGTCTCTCCAATAGTGGTTTGAGGAAAACCTGGAAAATTTATGGTCTTCATCCCCTCTAGCATTGATTGCATTGGGGGATGAAAACGCAGGCATGACCGTCATTATGAAAACAACATACTTTCTGCTGAAAGAGGAGGAAATCTATTTCTGTGTTTTTCTTTCTCTGTTTTTCCCTTTGTGTGTGTGTGTGCGTGCGTGTTTAGTGGTTAATGAGGCCAGTCCTTTACCAGGAGATATATAGGGTGTAAACCACTAGTAGCAACAAAATGAAAACTGAACAGACATCAAATGAAAAGGCAGAGAACAAGGATCAAAGAACAGAGCCTAGATAATGCCCCCAAATCTCTTCTAACTTTAAGTAAGGGAGGCAGGAAAATCTGAGGTTGTGAGGAATCACAGTCTGTATCAAAGTCATAAGAAAATTAGAATTTCTTCTTGAAGAATATTCAGTTCATTAAAATCCTTTTTCAAAGTATTTCCCTGAAGGAATTGTCAAAAATATGACTGTTTTTAATTTGTTAAGCTAGTCCAAAATGGAGCCTTTGGGTTGTTTGACTGTTTTCTGTAAGCACTTCTGCCTTCAAGCTAGGGCCTTATTTTCTTTTTTTATTGTCATCTCCAGTTACTCTCCCACCAAGATCAGAGCGTGCAAAGAATTGCTCTCGACTGCATCATGACATACAAGCATCCTCATCTACTGCCCTACAGGTAAGGCCTTTTGCACTATTTTAGTATCAGTGAAGGTCTCTCCTACCAAAATCTAAGACAGACATGCCTATAAGTTCCAATTTTATCATGCTGCATCTTTCCAGTCTAAAACTGGAAATATGGTCTTCGGGCTGACCAGCGTCCTTTCTTTGTTTGCAAGAAAACAGTGGAGGCTTTCATTCTGTCCCAGAATAGTGTGTGCTTAGTTGTCACATCATTTTCAAACAGACCATTTTCAAACATGGCTTTTGTAGGGATGATTCATAATCACTAGTGAAGGTAATGATATAAAATTGTAGCTTGCAGTTGAATAATCTTTTCAGAATGTATCCAGAAGGTACATGCCTCCGTAATTAACTTGAACTTTCTGCTTTTCTGTTTTTTCTTTTTTTTTTTTTTTTTTTAATAAAAGCATGAGGACATAGTACTTAATAAGTGTATAGTAAGTTTATTGATAGTTAGGTGGGTGAATAGGTAAATAGATTGAAGTGTATCTGTGGGAATTGTTTATTTTCATAACGCCTTCTTCCCAGCCTCCAAATAAAGCCTCTATATTTATTGCTTTCAGGGAGAACTTGCAAAGGCTACTGGAGGACAAGACTTTTAAAGAAGAAATAGTCCATTTCAGCATTTCTGAGGAGAATGCAGTAGTAAAAATGGAACATCGACCAGCTCTAATCCCTGTTCTTATGAGGTGTGTCATGAATTTCTGGGTAAACTTCCCATGTAAAACTGCCATGAACAGCAGTCCTGGTGCTTCTTATTTTAAATAATCAAGATAAACTTATGGTTTGTGATATAGTTTGACCTCTTAGTTTTAAAGATTTAGTCTGTGTTCATATTAGCTATATGTGCTATGCAAATCATATTTTCTTAAAAGAACAACTTTTTGGTCAATACTGTTTTATCTTAAGTTTTGCAGAGAACTTAGGCATTTTGTTCTGTAGGGTACTGTCATTTGTTTCAATTAAGAAACCGTAATGCAAGTTTCTTGGTTCTTGAAGAATTCTCTATGGAAGGATGAGAAATAAAACAGGAAGCAAAACGCAGGGCAAGTCTGCTGCAAGCGTCCGCATGGCCATCGTGCTGCGATTCCTTGCTGGCTCCCAGCCAGAAGAGATACGGATGTTCCTGGACCTGCTCTTTGAAGCTGTGAAGCAATTCAGTGATGGTAGGTACATGAGGTATGCTATTTCCTGACCTGTGGGAGCATAAATATACTTAGTACTGTAATATACTTCAGTTTGACTCTTACCAGGGCCTTGGAGTGAGAAAAGGTGACAGTAAACTCCTGATAAGGACTGGGATTCTCCCAAACCTCTACTTGCTCCACTCGGCTTTGCAGGCTGAGGTTAGGAAGACAGACTGACACGCCACAGCCATGCAAGCAAGAGGGAGGAGGCCGGAGATTGAGCTCCAGTGGTTGACACTATGGGCTGGGCCCTATGCTGGCCTAGCCACCCAAGAGTTTGAGCTGCCCTCACTACCTGACGTGCAGCTGAGCAGAAACCTGTGTGAGAGTAAGCAGAGGCTGTGAAGTGCTCTGATACTCAGTAGTGCGTGGCCTCTAAGTATCACAGACAGATGGAGACTGGGAGATGCTTTCTATTTAAGAAGCTGAATGTGAGGAGCTGGTGTTACTGGTTTCAGTGTTTACCATTGAAAGTTGTTTGATGTGCTGACTCTCCTCATGGTATTCTCTACATAAATGGCTGTCCCTTTGCCTGTCCACAGGAGCTTGCCAGGCCGCGGTGCTCCAGAGTATGGCAGAGCTGGACTTAGCTAAAGTGCTGCCACTTGGTCGCCAGCACAGCCTCTTCAATGGCCTCGAAGTTGTATTGAAGAACATGGGACATTTGATTAGTCAGTACCTGCCTGAAATTTTGCAGATTCTGCTCTGTATGACAGCTGTGATATCCTGCATCCTCCAACAGAGAGAGAAGGTACATTATATGATACTTGTATATCTAGGTATGTGCACACAGATATGTAAATTTCCCTCCTGGTTTGCATGTACACACACAGAGCTCCTTTGATTCAGATAAAGGTGAGGTAAATGCCAGGAAGGAGTAAAGCTCAGCTTTAAAAATATAGAGGCCAGTGGTATTGGTCTGGATGGGCAGTCAGTGTGTTTTTAAAAAAAAACTGCTTTGGACTGATTTGCTGTTTAATTGACTGAAGAGCTAGAGGGAGGTGACTTCTGGTATTGCTTCCTGTATGCTCTGGAAAAGAGCTTTTCGTTTGTGAAGAGCAGTGGTTATGAAGGAAGGGTAAATGGTCTGCCTGAAGGGTTTAACATGATCTTATGTCTGGAAGTTGAAGATGACTTTAAAGATGTAATTTCTTGGCTGCAAGGATAATAAAATGTTGGAGGGGAAGGAGAAGATTTTAAGTTCTTTATCTGAAAGCTTCACAATAAAACTTGTCTTCTGGGTACTTAACTGTGGTTAGTCCTGGACTCCAGTGTTGTGGATCACAGTTCCCTACTGTTGTCCCTACCATCTCCTTCTGCCTTAGGACACAGGGAGAACGTGCCTACCAGCCACGCTCCTAGTGTTCCCAGAGTATGTTCAGCTCTGCATCAGGAAAGTCCTGCTCAGCTTTTGGCACAATTCAGGGCACTGGGAGTGTTTCTTCTCTCCTGTACCATGGCTGTACGTGCAGACCAGTCAAGAGGGGAAAGTGTTCTGTTAAAGATTGACTGTGGCCGTAGAAGGGCCGTGTGGGGTTATTACTGCATTATGCCCAGGAAGCAGGGCCCTGGGCGCATCCCCACGCCAGGACTCCCTTACCTGGACTATCAGGATGCAGCTGCAGGGCTGGCTGTCCTGGCTGGGGCCTCTGGCTCTTCATGTAGTGGTTGCCAGCTAGTTCCTTCTTCCTTGCAGCCACTGCACAGTACTTTTTGGAGGCTCTGGTAGCTCAGGGGGGCTGTTGCCTGCTGCTTGGAAACAGTGTCATTGAGCCAGGCCTTTCTGTTTTCTGCAAGTTGTGCTTTTTCCAGGTTTCAGTCCAAACAGGAATAGGAGAGCTTGAGTCGGATCTTGAACAGAGCCTGCTCAGGCGTTAGGTGAGAGACAAGCAAACTGCATAGTTATCATCACTGCTGTGTTTAAAGGAAGGATGTGACAATAGGCTGACTTGATAGGCTGGTGTTAGGTAAAGAGTGTTTTGTCATCATGTGCATGGGTTCTTGACAGGACTTGTCTGTTAGCATTTGAAGTTACAGCTTGTCTTTAAAACAGTCTGTCAAACAAAGCAAACTCCTTCAGTCATCCAGCATCCAAGGTTGTATGGTTGCTTGCAGGCTGCACAAAGCCTTGTAACTGTCATTGTTAGGATGGGAATGGGCAATTTTTAGGACAGCAGTATCCCATGGTCTGGCTTAATCAATAGATTACATGTATCTGCAAGTTTCATAGGGATTTTAAGAGCTACTTCATTCATTGCATGACAGTCACTTTTTGCATGAGTTACTGCAATAATCCTGCCATCACTGTGTAACTTGTGGAGTGGCCATCTGTCATTTGTCTGAACTTAATTTAACACTCCATTAGCCCATGAGATGTTAAAAGTTCAAGGAAGAGTGTGAGAAATCTGTTTATCTTGGCTAATTATTACAAGACATTCCTGGGGTTTGAGAATAATTTATTGCAGCCTAGTACTGCCTGGGGAGTTAAATATCTACTTTAACAGCTCTAAGATAAGTTATTCTTTTCTTATGTCCTGTTGATCATATCCAGTATGGAGCATGCCTGTCCTCTCAAAGAATTGATTTCAGAGGACTGCTCTTATGACAGCTGAACTGCAGAAGACCCCGAGTTATTTCACCCAGGGATCACCATTAACAGCTGCTGCTCAGTCTGTTTCGTGCGTGCAGATAGAAGCAGATGTTGGGCCTTTCCAGCAGCTCATTTGCTGCAGTGCAGCTGCTTGCACATCACCAGTACTCATGTCACCCAGCTGGGGAGTGCCTAGGCGAGAGCGGATTTGATTCCTTTGCTGCTATCTCCTCTCTGTGATTTTGGGTGCATAGACAATATGGCAGAATATTGCATGGTCAGGGATATTGTCTTCAGAAAACCATAAGTACATGGAGTACAACAATGATATGCCTTTTAAAGAGACTTTGAAACCAAAATCATTTTACAAAATAAGAGTTACTACCTGTTTGTTCTGTGTTGTGGATCATGATGTCTAATAGAAATCTTGGGCAATGGTCTTTATTTGCTCTGACACAGCTCTGGTTGCTGAGGCTGGAGCCCTACCTGTGCTATATGGCTGTCCTTGAAGATGACTCCTTTATTGGTGCTGTGAGCTGCATTGCACAGTGTGGAAATAATTTAGGTTATTCAAGTGACAGTAGGCTGTCCTCTGGTAGAAGAGTGGGATTGCAGCAGAGCCATCGTTAAGCTTTGTGGCTGTTCTGCTCCCACTTAAATGTTGTCCCCAAGGAAGGCTGTGAAACGTAATCAGTTAACGGATGTGGGTAGAGTCCTCCTTTAACCAAGTGCTAGACTCATCAGGAAGGTGTCTCACATTCTTGCTTCCTTTCTTCCTCCCTTTATTCCCCATCTCTTGAATTCTTTTATTCCTAATAGATTTCAACGAGCAAAGCCCAGCTTCGCTTTAGAGAGCTGTTCGGGGTTGTTTCCTGAGTAAGACAATATTATATGAGTGTCAGGCCTGGAAGGGTGACTGTCTTGCAGCTTTCTGCACTTCATCCAAAGGACCAGTGCTACTTCAAGCTAGTCAGCATGGACTTTCATGAGTTGAAGATCCTGTGTGACTGACTCTGTGCAGGAGCAGGCCCCCTTAGAAGCATTTGGGTCAGCTGTGAGACACCCAAAGCCCACTGCTGTGAACAGGTTACAGGAGAAAACAGAACAATGCTGAGATATTTTAAGCAGAGATCTGTGGACGGTGAAATATGGTGTGTAATTTCGGAGCAAGTAGGTCGTAGTATGGTTTTGTAAACATCTTACTGTTTGTTTACAGGTCCAACCCAGGTTGATTAATCCTCTGAAGAATTTGAGACGTCTTGGACTCAAGCTTGTGGTTGACTTTTTTTCTGATTATGAGACCTACAGCTTCAGTGTGGAAGAGATCAATGCAGTTTTCCATGCAGTGGTATGGCCTCAGGTAATGCATTTGTCTTGTTCCGAGCTAGCTTGTTTGTAATGTGCACCATGGAGAATCCTCCAGCTCTCACTTGTTGGTTCATGTCTGATTAATCCTGGCATAATAAAGTCACGGGTATCCAAATGGCCTTGCAGCAGAAGAAGCTGTAAATAATGTCAGAGAGCTCCAGGAATAGCTGCTCTGCTCTGCAGTGTGTGAAGCCCCAGGTCTGCATCTCTAGACATTGTGTTTGTTTATTCCTACCTCGTTTCTCAGCTCTGCCAATAGGTGTGTGTGACATGTAGCTGAAGAGTAGATAAACCAGTTTCAGGCAGTGTGTAATGGCTCTGAATTTTGCTGGGCTGAACCCCAAGGACTTTTATGTTCATGGTTTGGCCTTGGATTCTTTATAGCCTTCCACAGTTCCATTATTTGGATAGCACAGTGTCATGTGCAGAAAGCAGTGCAAATTGCTTCAAAGAAAGCAGTTTAGTGGCTTGGAGTCAGCAAAGCACTTAATGCAGGTCTCTGTGTGCGTGGAGTCTGGGTTACCGTATGATCCAGATGCTCCCTCTAGAGGGAATTTCTGCCTCTGGACTCCCCAGAGAGTGTTTTTGGTAGAAGGAACATTTGACTTGTGTGTCTATAGTTTGTAGTGGGCTCTTTCTTAGAGCTGATATTTGTCTGCTTGTGCTGCACTGATGTCTGATTTTTCATTCTTTTAGGTCTGCAGGTTGGCTTCAGAGAGTCAGTATTCTCCTACTTTTCTGCTCAAACTCATTCACACCTGGAGTAAGAATCCCAGGTAAATGTTCTCCTCACAAAAAAAAAAAAAAAAACTCAAACCTTCTCTGGGTACACAAAATTAGGGGGAAAAAAAAGGAAAAAAAGGGTTATACAACACTAACAGATTATAGATGACTGTGTCAAAAACCCATCTCTCTCTCTCTTTTTTTTTTTTTTAAACTATACTATACTATGCTATTACTCTTCCAATAGCAGTCCAGAGTCAGTTGTGAAGCTTTCCAGTTTATGCCAATTATTCTCTTCTTAGTAGTTGTTTTTCCTGGGTGTGAACAACAAAACTGATACGTAGTCCATACCCAGCTCAGGAGTGAGAGGAAGAACTGACTTTATAAGATATTTGTGTGTTTCTTGGCCAGTGGCTTTAAATAAAATCTCAGGGTGTTGAAAATTCATGTTTTTTTTTTTTATTCATATTCTTTAATTTTTATGAAAGAACGTGGACAAGTGTAGCTCAGATTTTGTGACAGATTCAGAAAGAAATTCAGAGAGAGCTTTTTTGATACAGGCACTGGAGGTTCTGTCTCACTCTCTGAGTGGTTATCATCTCTTCCATCAACCCATTGCTCCTCATTGCCAGAGTACCAAGTATCTGTTTTATGACATGCCACTGATAGGGATAAAGAACTCATACACAACTTATGTACAAAATGGTATTGGATCATAACAGGAGACTTGGGCAAGCAAGGGCCGAGGGTTTGAGTCTAGATGATGCTATTTTGAAACACAAGAAGGGGCTAGGTGACCTTTCAACCTTCCTTCAGCCTGTTTCTCATGACACTGTAGTTCTGAGATTTGCATTTTTGTTTTCTTCTGCCTAAAGCAGAAGACAATCATTGGGATTTTATGTGATTAAAAAAAAAAAGTAACTTACATCCACATTTTCATCCCACTTTTTTATAATCTGTCTCTCAGATACTTTCCCTTGCTGGCCAAGCAGAAGCCAGGTGAGCCGGAATGCGATGTGCTGTCAAACGTGTTTGCTGTGCTCTCCGCCAAGAATCTGTCCGAGGCGACAGCCAACCTCGTGATGGACATAGCTGACAACCTTCTCAACAGCCCAGATTTTGAACCCACGGAGCAGGTCTCCAGTTTGACTGTGACTGACTGTCTTGCTGTGGACACTGGTGACATGGCAGAAGGTATGTTTGAGTAAGAGTCATGAAGGGTCCATTGGGTGCTTTGAATGGAGAGGTCTTTGCTTTTGGTGAGACTCCTGGGGAAGGAGACGAGGAAAACATCACTGTACAAATTTGTCTCGACTTGCTCCTGAACTGCAAAGTCATGCTTCTTTCATGACGTATTTGATGCACATTTGAGTGTCAGAATCCTCAGCATGGAGAAACTCCTTGTGAAGGGGGAAAATGTAGTGTTGGCCTGTTACACTATTGTTAAACTTGTGACCGATATAGCTTAATGTAATTGTTAATGGTTTGGAACTGATCCTAACATCAAGTTTTATAAAGGCCCATTTCCTTTGTTTTTCTTTTTTTTTTTTCTTTTTTTTTAAATCAAAATATAATGCACATTGTCATGTGTCAAAGAATCATTATGGTTGAAAAAGACCACTTTGGCTTTGCTCTGTGCTCACAGAGGGTTGATGTCCTGCAACTGTGTAGTGTACTATGCTAAGCCCTCTATCACCTGTAACACTCAAAGGCAATGGAAAGGGGAGCACTTATCCCTGTACCCTTGTCCCAGCAGCTTGCACAGGAGGTCAGTGGTAGCATAAACAAAACCACATCTAGAAGTGCTCAGACGTTTTTAGGATACAGTTACTATCTTAGAGGAAGCTGCTTGGTACCTTTGGATAATCTTCTGCTTGCTGGGGCTGCAACTGAAATGTGTGAGAAGAGATTTTACTGTGTACATGTGCTTTTTTCTGTACTTCACACAGACACATACACTTGCTCTCAACCTCTGTGGTACCTGTTCCCAACAGACCTGCACATTTGTAGCTACCACAATTTTCTTTTTGTTTTTCTTCCCCTGAGGAAATCTCATTTGCCTGCATTTTTCCCTCTATGTGGAGCTGGATGTCCTTTCCATTGCTGGGGGCTCACCTTGTGGCTTGTCTTATCCCTTTACAGAGAGCCTCAGCCTGGGTTCCCGCTTGGTTCTGCCTCATGTTCCTGCCATACTGCAGTACTTCAGCAAGACAATGTTAAACATGGAGAAGGTGAAAAAGAAGAAGTTTAGAGCCCAAGTCAGTAAAGAGCTGAATATACTTTCCAAGTAAGTGATTCTTTAGAGCTCAAAACAGTTAAAGATTGGGGGAAGGTGGGAAGGAGGGTCTTCATAATGGCTTGCGGATTAGAAATGTTGTTATATTTAAATCCAGACCAGTTTAGAATACATGGATCCATCATCATTCACCTGGCAAGTTGCTGTTTCTGAAGGAGGAAGTTTTCACAAAATAACCCTGACTATACCTATTGCTGGTACTTAAAGCCATTTTTTCTTGGAGCAGGAAAGGGAGCAGAGGTGACTACAGCCCTTACAACTGAAGAGTCAGGCTGTAGACTTGTTCAAGGGAGGCCCTGAACTTGAATTTCGAAGGTGTATGCACAGCTGTTTGAACAAGCTGTGCTCAGGACATGGATTAACATGTTTCTGAGTATCCTTTTGAAATCTTTTATAGGAGCTAGCTTGAGCCACAAAGGCTTTCCTTTCCTTTTTTTTTTTTTTAATTAGAAAATATTAAGGATGTAGTTCTCCAACACACATATTATGTTTTCATTTATTTGGATGAGGTACCTCTTGATGTCACTTCTTGTGTGTCCGAAGGCAGAACTCAGCCCCAGTGAGTTGGCTGGATATTTCAAACTAGACTCACATTTGTAGGTGTAGGTATAAAGCTGGTGTTTGTCCATTTCCCACCTTGCTGCCCCCATGGAGATCTCTCCTTGCTTTAGTTCTGAGGAGCTTGGAGTTGTTTGTTTGTTTGTGTTTTGAGCTTGTAGATACCTGAAAGATGCGGTGGTTTTCTATGACTTGAAGTGTTCTCTCAAAGTGTTCAATCTCATGGTTTCAGTGGGAGGCTGTCTTAGCCTGGGTACCGATGGACGTACTCTAACACAACCTTAGAGCAGTAGCACTGACTGATTTCTTTACATTATGCTGGTGATTAGATTGATATAAAAGTAGTAAACTACTCTCTCTCATCACATAGGATCAGCAAGTTTATACAAGAAAAGAGTCAGAATTCAGTACTTGTGAGCCTCCTCCTCCCTTTCCTTCACCAGAGTAACCTTGACCAGGTAGGTTGAAATAACAATTTTTTCCTATTATTAAACATATATTTTACTTTTTATATGTAGCATAGATCTTTTTAAGATGAAGCTAATGATTGAAATAAATTTTCTCCTGTAATATAGACTTAATGCACCCCAAATACTAAGCCATAGTGCCTGGACTGTGATATGAATATCTGTGATTGAGTATGCAGCACAATCTGCATAATGGCCGTGCTGCTTTGGTGTATTGTAAGATGAAAAGCAAACACTGTACCGTGCTGTTAACCTGGCCCTATATGTTATACTTTGATTCCCTTAATGTGCCAATGTTAAGGAATCCATCTGTTAATACAGAAGTGTATCTCAGAGTTGAAATTCTCCTTTAAAATCATAGATTGCTCAGGCATGCCCAACTTGTGAGCTGCAGCTGAAGGAAGCAGATCTCTTCATGCCTTAGACTTGTGCACAAGCACTGAGGATATTGGTGACTCTGTTGTCTGGAATTCTTGTTTCCCCTCGGCCAAACCATTTCCTCCAAAATACAGATCTGCCTCTGATAAGTCAATCTGTTGATTACTCAGCTAGACTGGCTGAGTCTTTTGAGCAACATTTGGGTCTTGTTTTTCTTAAGACAAGCAGTTACTCTGTGAGAAGTTTTATGCTTGAAGAAAGATGTGTTTTCAGTAGTAACCTCAGCTTTGCAGATGGTCATTTAATTGTTCACAGAGGATTCCCACATTTTTGAAAGTGTGAATCATTAGGGCACCCTATCTGATTTCAGCCTTGGGAGATTTTACAAACATGCTGCTGTTACAGATTGAAGAAAGACCTTTTTTTTAGCTAACTAGTTTCCTGTAAGTTTTCCTGTCTTTAGATTCATTATACAGAAGAAATCGTTGCTGATGGCGCTTCCCTAATACTGTGCTTGGTATCTAACTGAAAAGTTTCAGAGTTTGAGTGTGACTGAATGCTCTTGGGATATCTGCATCTGTGATGTGAATGAAATACAGCAATGAATGTCTCTTGAAATATTTCAAAAGGAAATGAAAGAATCTGGTGAGGTGTCAGTAGATATCTGTGTGTCTCTTTCAGGATACAGAGATTGACATTCTGGAGACAGTGCAGAACTTGTTGAGGCACTGCTCAAACCCTACAAGCTTTCTCAAACCTCTGGCAAAGCTTTTTTCTGTCATCCAGAACAAACTATCTCGACAAAAGTTGTGCTTGGTATTTCAGGTATTGTCTTTCTAAAATGTCCTTCTATACTTTTTTTTTTTTTTAACTTCTAGCAGATCGAGAACAAAATTTATTTATTGCTGTTGTACATGAATTTTAAAAAAAGCTTTTAATTTGCATCGTCTGTTAAATATAACTAACATAACTACATGTGATAGGCATTAATGAACAGGGAAAAGAGCTGTGAAAGTTTGGCTTACAACCTGATGGATGCGAGCATCTCGAGGATTCTGTTGTACGAGAGAAGCCAAACAAAGCACATTTCATCAGCAACAAATCCTATGTCCATATGAAGGAGAAAGTAGCTTTCAGCAACCTGAAGCTGATTTTTTTTACACAGGTTTATAACAGTCAAACTGTTTTGTGTTATTCTGAAATAGCTAACAAAATGTTTTATTCTCAGGAGAAAACTCCAGGAAACACTTGATGTAGATGTTTAGAAATTTAGGAATGTAAAATACATCTTCCAGCTTGTGGAAGAAAAACACTGATGACAAAATGACTCTTAATAAGCTTTATCAGAAGACAGACTGATGTTGTTTTCTTCTTTATTCTTGATCTCAAGTGTTTAGAATTAAAGCCTTGAGTCCCCCAACTTTTAACACCTATATGTATTAAAATGCTTTCTTTTATTTCTAGACTCTATCTGATTTGGACAGTGAATTGAAATACATCACTGATGTTGTTAAGGTATGCACAGTTTCTTTGGTAGTTCCCTTTTTTCTCTTGTAACGTTGTGTTACCATGTTTCTAGCCTTCTCCATGAATGACTTTTTACTCTATCTCTCAGCTGAATGCATTTGATCAACGGCATCTCGATGATATCGACTTTGATGTGCGTTTGTCAGCATTCCAGTCAATCACAGCCCATATCAAAGAAATGCAATCAGTGGATATCAACTTCCTTATCCCTGTTATGCACAACTGCTTTTATACCATCCAGGTTGGTTGAATGTTCCTTCTCTTGCCTTACACACCACACTTTCATTTTGAGTCTAAGGGAGATGTTATTTCCATTGGCTGTTTTTGTTTGTTTGTTTGACACTGGAGAACATTCAGGGAATGTATCTGGGGCTTTTCATGAACACTTGTTATAACGTTTCATCCATTACCTTTTTCCCTGTGGGTCTGGAAGGGCAAACACAACACAGCAAGAAAACCAGCCTATGTGGGGTATGCCTTTCTACCAGCAAGTCCCTTGAACTATGAGGTCAATTTGTGCAGTAGAAAAGGCATCTTGCAATCTTGAAGGACTGCTTTTCTTTCCATTGCAGCGTGTCCTTGTGCTGTGGGCCTGCTGCTGAGTCTTTTTTTCTCCTGTTTGATGTCTGGGCATTGATTCAGCCCTAGACCTCCTACTGGAAGGGTCTCACTAGCTGGTGGAATTGTTGTGTCTCTGCAAGCTTTGTGATTCTGGAGAGGAAGAAGGTGTCATTACCCAGCTCATGTGATTCTGTCTCTTCATCCTCTCAGCTGGGGGACATGGCTCTCAGTGACAACGCAGGCCTGTGCTTGACCACCTTCATCCGCCGCTTGGCCCAAATTGGTCCTGCAGAAGACGCCTACAGGGAGTTAATCCAGCACACACTCCTGGAGTCCCTGCGAAGGGGGCTGAAGAGCAAGACTGAGGTAAGGCACAACCATCTCCTGACATAGCTCCAGCTGTCTTTAGGACACTAGGCACGAGATTCTTTCTGTAGACTTTTTTTTTTTTGGCAAGTCTGTTGCTGTGATAAAAAATACGAGTACCCACTGTAATTGGGCTTACCCTTCATTTAAAAGGCTATAAAAATCTAGTAAGTCCACATTCTGCTCTGGTATTTCTCTGCCATTGCTTAGTTTTTCTCAGTAGTAGCTCGTTCTTTGAAGAAGAGAGATTTCCTTAATCTTTATGCACTCCAAAATATACGTGTATTTGCGGTTACCAAAGAATACCAAAGGACTCCTTGGCCTAAAGCACTTTGTAAATGGCAGCGTGGATGCACTGAGGAATGTTTAGGACTTTTCTAAGGGTTACTTAAGCTTCACTGTTTGCTCTTTGCAGAGTGTCCAGCAGGACTACACGTCATTGCTTGCCTGCCTCATTCAGACATTCCCAGCAAATCCTGAATTCCGTGATATGGTCCAGTTGACCAACCTCCATGATCCTGACATGGATTTTTTTGAGAACATGAAACACATCCAGGTAAAAGGCCCCATGTGTCCTCGTGTGTCTTCCCACTACCAAAGCAAGGGAAGGGGAAGTTGAACCTCTGTCATTAGGTGTCATTAAAAATGGTTTGTGGGCATTGAAGTTACATAGATGACTATGAATCAAAATCACAAGTTACTAATATTTCTATCTATAAATATTTTGTTTTCATAACTTAGCAACACTATTTGTACCTTCTCCTAATTTGGCTAAAAGAAATGACTTTGGTGTAAGTGCTTGTTCATGTCCTTGAGCGGGCATCTCCATACCCCTGTCAGCAAGGTGCTTGAAGGTCCCTTTGACGTAGGCAAGGAACAGATCTGTTTGACAAACCTGTTCCACACTACCCAATGTGCAGAGGTTGCACAGCCTTCTTTCCTTTCACAGGCCTTTTCGGTTTGTTTAAATGCTGCAGAAAACTTAGCCTCCTTGCTTTTCTTGCTCTATGAAAATACAACATTCCTCATGCTTTCAGAGGTGCAGCCAGAGAAAACCTTCATTATATCTGTAGTTAAATTTCACATCAAGTTGAAATTTTCTTCCTTGTAATTTATCAGACCTTATCATTTTATATCATTTAAGTCTTTTGGCTGACACCTGAAGATGACACATTCTTTTGACTGTGAACTCACAGTGAAAAATCCCAGTTGGAATATTTGTTAATGCAAAAGATTGGTGAAAGCCCAGAAAGTGAATGGATAGAATATGACATTACTGGAGAAAAAAAAAAAAAAACACAACTGTGTGCTGTGTTTATGTCTCTACTTGAAACTGAGCCATTTTCAAGACTTTGGGTGCATGTGCTCTCTGCTGCTGTCTGTGTCTCAAGAGCCGCCTCATTCACTTCCGTGTTTGGCTCAGATCCACAGGAGGGCACGGGCCCTGAGGAGACTGGCTAAGCAGCTCACTGAAAAAAAGATTGTGCTGTCCTCCAAATCCCTGCAGAACTACATCATGCCTTATGCTACTACTGCCATTTTTAATGAAAAGATGCTTAAGGTAGGTTTTGTAATTGGAAGCCTCCATTCTGAATATTTTACCTTTCTCATATCATTCTCATTCCAAGACTCACCACTGGGAAGGCTGATAAGGGAGTGAGTGTTCCTGCTACTGATGAGAATGCTGGGCTCCCTTTCCAGTGCTGGAAGGAGGATTCAGGATCTGTAGATTCAGTCTGGGCCCAATCCTGTATCCGCTAAACCTGTGCAGCATCTCTGAGATGGATTTCTTGAGTGGATTTTTGTTTTAGCTTTTTTTTTGTATTTTTTTTGTTTGCTTGGTTTTGAGTAATCAGATGGTGATTTTTTTTTTTTTTCTTCCTATTGCTCCAAACCACTCGTGTTATAGTCTGTTGTAGTAAAGACTCTTTGGACCGGAGCTTAGTTGTTTGGCAGCAGAAAGGATATGGTGGGGAGCATGGGATACACCTAGTAACTGAGGTGGGGATAAACACTGTTTTCATGGGAGATAAGGGTGAACCGCAGGAACTAGCTAAGAATCTCTGAAATCAGTAGCAGCAAACAGTGGCAGTAGCAGCAGATTAAAGGGAGACATTTTGCTGATCATTTTTCATACATTTTATTTAAAGCACATGAGGTGAAATTACTTGTGGTGCCGGTACAGAAAGACTTTTTGTTTGAGACTTGGAAGGCTGGGGTTGCACAAGTCTGTGCTGTTCCCTGCATGCCATCAGTAAGACAGCAGAGCTACTCGTATCAGACCAAGCAGATGTGTCTTTTCTGTTCCCTTACTGTCAGAAATCCTGTTTTGAGGCAGCAGCAATTAAAACTTAGCCACGTGGCTTGGCTTCCATGGCCATACAGGCTGCCACATGTTTGGGGCAAATTCCCAGGTGGGAAGTGACTCCCATTTGACTGATGGGAAATAAAAATGAATTGACTGAAGTCTTGGTGAAAAACAGAGCATGGTTTTTTTTTTCCCAATTGAAATGAGTGAACAGTGCGAGTTTCTAGTTGGAGGGCATGGCCCAGCCTAGGGTCTATCAGTGGCTTGGTGTTTTAGCTGGTTCCTGCCTGGTTTTAGCCCTTCACATAGGTGGCCCCATAGAATTGGTTATGTGAGGAAAAAAATAAATATGTGCAGAAATATTTAGAGAAAGTAGGTCTGGAGATTAGTTTGGTGAACTGTGATTTTTGTCCAGCAACCAAGGAAGATTTGAAAGAGTCAAGAACCCGGTACCCTCACTGAACAGAAGCTACTTCCTCTGCACTTTGTTACCTTGAGTAAAGGATGCTTTAGACATTTGCTCAGCATGAATGTTAACAGCAACTGAATTTCTGTCTTTTGGGCAGCATGAAAATATGGTAACAGCCTCGGTTGAAGTTGTTGGAGCTGTCTGCCGCCACCTCTCCTGGTCAGCCTACTTGTACCACTTAAAGCATTTCATCCATGTCTTGCAAACGGGGCAGATCAATCAAAAGTTGGGAGTCAGGTAGGTGCTCTGAGTGATGCTGCTCACCAAAGGTTCCTCCAGTGGCTGCTAAGACAAAATCAGTGTCTCAAGAAGCATCACATGGGTTTTTGCCTCTTCACTGGTGTGAGAGACCACTCGCTCTGACAGGGACTCATGCAAGTGAAAGTCTGGGTGACTCTGCAGGTAGCTGTGACTCAGCTAAGGGCTGGCAGCTGTTTGCTCCTTCATGCTGCCCCATTGCCTGCCTGACAGTGTTAGCAGCTCCTGCCCCTGCCTGGCCCTCCCTGTTGCTGGGCCAGTTGCATTGCTCCAGCACTGCTGTCTGTGGGCTTTGCAGGGAGCAAGGCCACAGAACTTGCCTAATTGAAAAGTACCTTTTTTTTTTTTTTTTTTAATATGGTTTTTTCTTGTGTTGTCACTCAGCATAAAACACCTCAAGCTGTGCTTTCACTCAGCCTGAAATTCTTCTAGAAGCGCCTTTTAGGTTTTTCATTATGTTGGTCAATGCCACTTTTTGTGTGTAGAGCTGATCTGTGTTTCTTCCCCAGTTTGTTAGAGACGGTGCTGGAAGCCTTTCACTTTGACCATGAAACACTTGAAGAGCAACTTCTGACTGTTGAGCACCAAGGTGAGGCTTTTGCTCTTGAGTATAGATGCATTCTGATTTCTTTGAGAGAAATGGTAACTCTGGTTTGTTCACCATTTCAGTGATCTAAGCCTTGGTCTTTGAAATGTTCTGAAGGAGGAGGATATCTCACAGCTGTGCTTGTCAGTACCTCTTGCCTTGTGAAATTATCAGTATGAGGGAATGCCCTTCTCTGATATTCTAGGGCACTGAGCTTTGTCAAGCTGCAGCTCACTACAGAAAGGTTTTTAAAAAATCATTTTTTTTCCCTAAAGCTGAGCCCTGGTGGGTAGTTTTCAGAAACCGGCATGCCAGGACTTCTCTTCCTGGTAAAACAACTCTGTTGCTCAGTGATCATCTGCTGTTGCTTGTGGTGGGGAGGAGCCCTGTGCACACCAGAACCATTAGATGGGTCTCTTCTAAAGGACTCCGTTTTTGTACCTTCCCACATTTATTGGTGTTTTTTACGATTACCTCACAGGAGCTGCTCCCATGGATCTTGAGCCAGTGGTGGAGGGTGAAGAAGCCATGGAACTGGAGCAGAGTGATGGGGAAGAGGAGATGGCTGAGGAGAACAAAGGGGAAAATCCCCCTGAGGAGCCGGCAGAGCCCGCACCGGTCCTACCTGAGCAGAGCACTGAGACATGCAAGGATGCGAAGCAAGTGACCAAAACAGTTTCATTCTTACCTCGAAACAAAGAAGAACTAGAGTGTCTGATCAAACACATCCAAGAGACAGTTACATCCAATATCTTGCCCAAACTGCACAGATGTATTGTTGCAAAGGTAAGGAGCTGGCTTTGGAAAGGCAGTTCACAGATCTGTGCAGATGCAAAGATGCCTCTTGAAAGATGCCCCAGGCATAGCTAGAGAGGGAACCTCTGAGAGCACTAAGGACACTTTGCTCTGTTTGGTGTTTTCCTGGGATTGCTGAGAGTCTCTGCTCAGCGTGGCTGTAGTGTCTTCGCTTCCCTGCTCTGAACTGAACTGAACCGAACCGAACCACACAAGGGAAACAGTTCATATTGTGTAGCCTGCTGAAAAGTTCCCAGTCACCTGTTAGCACCCAGTTTAGCTTCTATATTAAAAATGCAGGGAATCTTCATCCTTAGCTGCCTTTATTTCCTGTAATCACTAGAGAGGCGCAGCATCTTCAGGGGTTGTCTGTTCACTTAAGAAAGGTGTTAAAGATGAGTGAGACCAAATATTTTCAGAAAATGCTTCTTTTCTCTCTCATCATTCATCCTGGCTACCCTAGACTAGATGTGGGTTTCATAAATCCTTCCCTTAATTTCATCTAGGCACAGTTCTTCACCCGTAAAGCAGGTATGCCACAAGTTGTGAGGCAGATGAGGGGCAGTACTTTAAGCCTGCCTGACCTTTATGAAACAAACTGTATGACCATTTAAATGTATGATGTAGCCAAACCTTTTAGGAGTGATTGAAGTCATTGTTGTAATGCTTAAAATTAACATATACTTTTGGAAGACCTCTAAGTTTTCCATGACACTCTCAATCTATCTTCTCCCTTTTTTGTTACCTCCCCCACCTTGTTTTCTGCCTGGAAGTGCACAGAGGGAGCTCACAGGCTACAGTCTTTTTAATTTGCCATTCAAGTCTACCCAGTGCACTAAGTCACATTTTGAGAAGATCTCTAGTAAATTATAAACAATGTTTATAAATTTTAGCTGAATACTTCCATGAACCACTTCTGAGGGCACAGCGTGGATGTCCCTCTATGAAATGTAGCACGTTAGACAAATACACAGTGGTACTTGGTAAAAAGCAGTTGTGCTCTGTCCTCATCCTCAAGTCTTCAAAAACAGAGATGACTTGGCAAGCTGGCCTCTTCTTGGGCTTTGTTGAGGAAACACAGGGTTTGCTTAAACTGTGTTCATTCTGCTTTCATATGTGAAATGTGCATTGTGTCTTTCTGTGTTTTAAAAAGGTTAAAAGAGACGAGGAACACAAGCTTGTGAAATCCAACATTGTGAATGACGACGAGGTGGTTCGTGTGCCTTTAGCTTTTGCAATGGTCAGGGTGATGCAGTGTCTTCCCCAAGAAGTGATGGAAGCCAACCTGCCAAGGTGTGTAGTCCAGAAGAGAGCTTCTCACTGTGCTGGGCATCCAAGCAGGCTTCTCTCTTAAGCTGTTCTAGCATTCTAACAGACTTTAAATATTTGTTTTTAGGAACAGATTTTCACTAGTGAAATACCCGACTGTCTGCAATTAACTTTTATAAAGATGAATTTGAACGGAATTTAGCCAGTCCTTAAATAGGAGCAGAGGTGGCTGGGATGAAAAGAGCACAGTTCAAAAAGAGTCTGTACAATGTTTTGGAGGAGGATGGGTCTGTGTATGACAATAATGCCTGTCTGCAGGCTAGCCTGGAACATAGTTTTGCTTGTAGAATTAACTCTGCTGTTTGGGGACGAACTAAGCTGTGCATCCCTGCTTCCAGTATCCTCCTGAAGGTCTGCTCATTCTTGAGGAACAGAGCCCAGGAGATCCGGGACGTCGCCCGCAACACGCTCACTAAAATCATGGAAGTCCTGGGGGCGCAGTACCTGCTGTACGTTCTAAAAGAGATGCAGTCCACTCTCGTCCACGGGTACCAGGTAATGCTGGTTTTCTTTCTCTACTGTCATTTGTAGACCTTTGTAAGTGTTAAAAGGAGATTCCAAAGAGAGATTTATTACCAATGTTATTTTGTACTGCAATGTGTGGTATAATGCAACAGCTGCATCTTTTTGTATGTTGGAACCTGTATCGTTCTTTGATAGGCTAAATAGGAAATAAACTTAGGTTAACGGAGGAACTATTCATAAAGAACTTTTAGTCCAAGCAGGAAAGAAGAAGAAAGGATTTCCATGTCCCAGTGAAGAGCTGAAATACAGAGGTGCATGATGAATTCCTGGTGCCATTAAAATTAGTGGGAATCTTTCCAGGAACCTTGCCATCAAACATCTTCAGAGGTGACTTGCCAGAGACTGCACAAAGCACGTGGTGGAGATGCTAGTGGCAGCCTTGCTTCCTGAATGCAAAGCCAAGGCCCTGGCTATTAATTCATCTTCCCTCTTTCCACAGTGGCTTGTGATAAGAATATTTTCCTATGTGTGTTATGTCAGGGAGGAGCATGAACTTCTAGTTATTGGAACAGGGAAAACACTGGTTAGTACAGCCTAAAAATAACAGTAAGAGTAATGACAAAAGAGAGATTTTTAGCCGTTCTGCTAGGAGGAACAGGGCTCTTCTTCCTGCCACCAACCCATGAATTCTCATTCTCCCAGTAGTGTTTTTTTTTCCTTTATAGCAAAAGTTCAAACACAGTATATGAGCTGTGGTGACTCTACTATCGGATCCTCTCTCCATCCAGGTACAGCAGCAGTATGTGGTGGGAGGTTGAAAACATGCCTTTTCTCTTTTTCTCTAGCTCCATGTGCTGACTTTCACTGTGAACCTGTTGCTGAAGGGCCTTACAAGCAAGCTCAGTGCTGGTGATTTGGATCCCTGCTTAGATATCCTGGTTGAGGTAACAACTATTGCAGAATGAAGGAAAGTGCGTCATGAAGTGCTGGGGGAACAGTGAGACAAGCAGAGGGCTGTCTGTAGATTGCCTCGTATTCAGTGGCAAACAGGGCTGATTGCGCATTTCCTGCAGAGAAGAGAGACTGTTTTTGATGTGGCATTAGCCTTCCCCTTGTAGAGGAACAGAGACTGTGCCCTGCTTTGTGCCCTGAGACGTGCACCTGTTTTGCCACGTGCTCTGAGTGGCTGAGCAGTTGCCAGCAGAGATGTAGTCAGGGCAGAGCACAGGACCCAGGAGCTCAGCCAACAGTCTGGAAAGGGGCTATGTCCAAATATCTTGTTCTGACACTCACTGTTTGTCACAGCATCACAAAGGAACATGAGAAGAGCTTCTCCCATTAGCTTGCTGAGATGGGGTTGCTTTGAATTGACAGAGGAAAGGTTCTTGGGATTTGTGGGGCACCCAGGGAATTAGGGGAGTTTGTTGTTGTTTTGGTTTTTTTTTTTTTTTTTTTTTTTTTTTTCCTATAGGTCAGGAAAAATAACCTGTTTCTGCTGTTTCTGCTTGAATCTGATTCTACTTTTTTTTTTCTCTCCTCTAAAACTTTTCTATTGGCTGCTTTGCAAAGATTTTTAACCAGGAGCTGTTTGGAGACGTAGCTGAAGAGAAGGAAGTAAAAGGAATCGTCTCCAAGGTCATGGAAGCACGCAAGAGCAAGAGCTACGAATCCTATGAAATTCTCGGCAAATACATAGGAAAAGGCCAGGTGACAAAACTCATCCTGCCACTGAAAGAGGTAAGAAAAGGGAAAAAGCAGCCACAGCCTTTCCTAAGCCCTGAGCACTCCCAGTTGTGTGTGGTTTAGGAGAAACTCTAGACCTGCTGCTGGCATTATTTGCACAAGCTCTTGCTACTCACTTGCCTTGTGGAACCCACTCTGCACTAGTTTATAAAATGAGATCCTGCTATAGACATCCAGGAAAAGGAGTGCACTTTTGGGAAGCTTTCTCGCAAGCTGGGAAGGAAAAATCCCAGTATGTTTCTCCAGTCCATTCTCCTTCTTCAGCAGTGACTCTTATTAATGCTGTTTATTCGGGCATTGTAAGTTCTGCTGGCTGTTTTGTGGCTTGATCACTTGCACATAAAAAAGGCTGTGCCCGTGTGCAGAGATGCGGTTGTTTCAGAGGGAAATATGCTGATGGAGAAGTGAAGCACTGTTTGCCCACGAGGCCTGGAACATCCTGGTGTGCAAGGAGAATGGGCAGGAGCCCGGGAACAGGCTGGAGGGAAAAGGGAGGAATGTTGGGGTAGAGCAGAGGCTGTGGGATGCCCTTTGTGTAGAGAGCTCGGCAGTGAAGGCAGCAAGTGAAGACAGAGGAATTGGTTTGGCTTTTCCTGTGCCTCCTCAGTGCACAGGACAGAAGGTTTCCCTCCTGCTGCCTTCTGACCAAGCCTTGTGGCGCTTCCTTTGCAGCTCCTGGAGGGCACCACCAGCCTGAAGAAGGTGCGCAAGGTGCACGAGGCGCTGCGCCACGTCATGGCAGGGCTCATCCTCAACACAGACATGAGCCCAGAGTCTCTCCTCCTCCTCAGCCACGGTCTCATCAGCGAGAACTTGCCCCTGCTCACTGAGAAGGCCAGGTGAGCACCAGGCTCTAACATGGCGGCTTGGCTACCAGCTGGGGGCTCGCCTGCAAAAATGGTAGCTCTCAAATCCAGCTGATAAATCTGTAAGGGCTTCTATGCTTTTATTTGCCCTGTGTTTTTGATGTGAGCAAATTATTTGGACAGCCATAGGGCAAGGAGAAGGCTTGGAAATGGAAATGATCATTTTCAGAACCCATGGCAGTCTGCCCTGGTAGTGCTCAAAGCCTTCAGTGAGGCTTTCCCTCATCTGCTGAGCTGCTGTATGGGTTTGGGTGAAGGGAGTGTGAGCATCTGGGTGCGTAGGAGGGAACTACAAATGAGCATGTAAGAAGCCTTTACTGTCCTGCATTTTTATGGGCTCAGGAACTGGGAATGTGCTGCCTGCCACCTAAACGCTTCCGAGCTGGCATGGACTTGCGGGGAAATCGCAGTCAGATTTGCTGTGTGTTTGGTGATGTCACTACTCACAAGTGGGTTCAGGGGTCTCCTGTGCCCTTTCACGTTGGCAGGCTTGGACTGTAATCTGACTGCTGTTTGCAGATGCTTGGAGCAGTTTTAAAAAGTAATTATTGCTGCCCTAAGTGGCGAACATTTAGCAGAGATTTCTGCACAGCCCTTCTACCTTGAGTTGCAAAGGCTAATAGGGAGTGTTGAGCTCTGCGGGTCACCAGCTCTCTGCTGAGGGAGGTGTGCTTTCTAACTGCCCTGCCTATAGTAGAAGCACTTGTCAAACATGGCTTAGGAACAGCCAGTGTTTGGGGGTGGAAAACACATGACTGCTGTGGGAGCAGTCTGTATATGACGTGTCTGTAAGTGCGGACAGATGTGGAAGGGTGGTCTGTCCTCTGGGAGGAACTGCCAGGGTCTTGCCTGTTCAATGAGGAGAAAACAATGGCGATGTGCAGTGTATTTGTTGGTCTGCACCACAGTGACATTGTTGCCAAGCCCCAGGGCCTCCCGTCTGTCATGGTGCTCTGCAGTTTGTTTCCCTGCGCTCCGTGTGTGACCTGGCTTTGCTTGCTGTGCGGCAGCTGCTGAGCACAATCCAGCTCTCCCCAGTCCCAATGGCAGCCTTGTCGTGGACAGGGCTGAAACCTCATTTTTCCTCTTTGGTTTTGCTCTGTTTTTTCAGAACCAAAGTTGTGCCTCCTCCCGACCCTCGGCTGCAGCCAGCCAGCTGCCTGCTGCTCCAGCCCGCGCCTGCCCGCGGAGGGCCAAAGGCACCCGTCAGCAGCAGGACTAACACGTCCGTCTTGGTGGAATCAGGACTTCGGGTAAGAATCTCCTCACAACCAAGGAGAATACTTTGAAATAATATAAAATTAAAAAAAAAATACGAAGGAAGGCATATTGTTTTGGTCATGTATTGTATTAAATGCAGCCACTTTGAACTAGCTTTATTTTGTGTGTGGTAACTGCAGTGATGCCTCTCACAGAGCTGTAAAAGGTGCTTACTGTGTTACAGGTTATTTTAATGGAATACAGCATAAATTCTACTATAACCTGAATAAATATTTGAGTTTACTTGACTCTTTGAGTCGCAACCTGATTGTGAATGTCCTATATGTGTCTTTTTGTTGTTTTTTCTTTCTTTTTTATGCCAGTTGCTACACATGAGCCTGAAGAGATCCAAAATAAATTCCTCGGATGAGCATGTTTTGGAAATGTTAGATCCTTTTGTTCAGCTGCTTATGGACTGCTTGAAGTCCATGGATGTCAAGGTACAGTTTTGAGCTGGGTTCTGTCCCTTTTGCTAAGAAGAGTCCCACCCACAAATGTCACTTCACAATTTTTCAATTTTCAAAGCTGATTTCAGTGGCATGTAGATAAACAAGTTGTTTGAAGACTCAGTATTCTAAGGTAGAGGAGTGGTTGTGCTGATGGAGGACTCTCTGCCCCTGGTGCTGCAGGCTCAGATATGGCCTGGATGGTCTCCTGGAATGTGTTCATGTACTGCAGTATGAACAGACCTCACAGACCATCTGGCTGTGAGGGACTGTGGCTGCTTGGAGCAGTTTTGTCATAGACATTGTATCCTTTATCCATCTGTACTTTATCTCCAGTATTCAAGTCAACCTCCTTCCTGCACAGCAGTTTGAGTGAGTCTAGGAGGGAATATGCTGACCATGCAGTTTCCCAGGAATAGAAGGCAGACCTTATACCAGTAGTTAGCTGGAGCAAAGCTTGCAGGTGACCTGGATTTCTGGCAGAGCGACTTGGAGGTCAAAGAGTTCCCACCAGCTGCTGAAGGCCCTAGGAAAATCAAAGGCTAAATGTCCATTTAGGGAGTGAGGTTGTGAGCTTGGTATTGTTTGTGAATGGTTTTCAAGAGCCGATTTTTGTTGACTAACTCCCTTTTACCACTGTTGCAGATAGCCTGGCCCTGCCTGTAGCAGCTGGAGTGAGAAAGTTATCTTTCAGTGTCATTCCACTCACATGCTGTCGGTTTGCTCTTTTTCACAGGTGATAACTGGTGCTCTGCAGTCCTTAGTGTGGGTTTTAAAGTTCCCTTTGCCTTCCGTAAACACGAATCTTGAGCCATTGATCAAGCAGCTCTTCCTCTTGCTGAAAGAATTTGCCAAGACAGGGATAGCCAAAGGCCAGAATTTCCACCTCGTTGTGAACTGTTTCAAAGTAAGTCAGATCTGACTCTGCTCAGCTATGTTTTTTTTTTTGTTTAACTTTGTGAAATGAGACTTGTGCAACCGCACATCTGTCATGCAGATGGCTCTGGAGAGGCAGTAAGGAAGAAGGGACCCCAAGATAGGGAGGAGAAAAGGTCTTGCTGATTCCCTTCCAGGTGTAAATTTGAAGAAAGATACCCCAACAGATGAGGGAGTATTTTGCAGGAACCTTTTTTGTTTCTATATCATAGTGTCTTGTTGCTATCCTTTCTTTTGAGAGGTGTCAGTTTTATACCAGAGTAACTTGCTCTTACCATAATTCATTGAAATAAACCCTTGCAAGGTGAAGGGCAGTATAATTTTTACTCTTTGAAGTGTCTCCCTGTGGATGTTTTCTAAACTCTCTGTTGAATTAATTACAACTTCCTGATTATAAGGGACGGGTAGAATAAATAATGCTGAATTCCGGTGCAAGAAGAATTTTCCTCTTGGCCCAGCTGCATTCCTGCTTATGAACATCCCCACTCATTTCAGTGACCTGTTCTGAATTCATAAGATTTTGCTTGTGTTCAGTTTTTGTCCTAAAATTGTCAGCTGAAATTAAAATGGGGAAAAATAATGTTGGGTGCATGTTTCAGAGCAGTAATCTGTTCTTTCAAATCAAAGTGCTATAAACAGAGTTGGGCTTTGTGTGTTTTATGGTTTTGTGGCACCACCAGTGTGTTGACCAGATGCAATTTGATTTTTGCAGTCTGTAACAATACTTGTGAAAAATGCCAAGAGCCACATAACAGACAAGCAGCTCCAAGTGTTGCTTGGCTTTGCTGAAGAAGACATTTATGATTCATCACGCCAAGCTACTGCCTTTGGCCTTCTCAAGGTATTTCTGTGCAGCACTGCAGCGGGTTTGTGAACCATGGGAATGAAAGCAATGCTGCCTTCTTGGTAGCAGCCTGCAAGATCTTGTGTGAGAGGCAGGTCACACTATGCTCTTAAAGATTCTCTGTTACAGGAGATTAAAAAAAAAAAAAAAAAAAACGGAGGAGGGCAATGTTTTACTGTTCTGCTGATTTATATTGTTTGGGTGGTGATTTTGTACACATCTAGTGCCTATGAGGATGCATTTGGATCTGAGGATATTTTTGCTAAAGAATCCACATCCCTTACTTTGGCTCTGCATGTTCCAAACAAATGGATCACCTTCTAAAGGCGTTTTTTTATGTCTTTTTGATTGTGTTTGAAGATGTGAGGGGAAAAAAATAATATACTACCTGGGAAAAGTGTAGTTGTGGGTTATAATACTGTACAACCAAAATGGAGTGACCCCATCTGCGCTTTCTCATTTTAGGCTATTCTGTCGAGGAAGCTGATTGTCCCTGAGATCGATGCCGTGCTGCACAAGGTTGCCCAGCTGGCCATCACGGGCCAGAGCGAGCCCGTGCGGGTCCAGTGCAGGCAGGTTGGTAGCATAAGTCTCTTGTCTTACTTCATTTACAGCAGTCTAAGAGAATAGAGAGCTCCAAGTGGCTGTTCTAGCTCTCTGGAATGTGCCTTAGTCTTGCTGGACCCTGGACCCCATTTCCTCTGTTAGCTGATCCGTGTTAGCTGCCTGTTTCGTTCCTGTGGCAGTCAAGCAAGCGCCGACTGCTTGCCTGGCCTCAGAGAGCTCCTGGGCAGCACTGGTGCTCTCCCGGCCTTGGAGGCCTTTGGCCAGTGCCAAGGTCTTGCCCTTATTCACATGAAGGCAGAAGAGAATTTGCCATGATCCATGGTTCCTGCCCATTACTTCTTTCTTCTTTCTAAGCTAAAAATACCCGAAAGAGAGCACTGGTTGCCTCATTTCAGACGCTGGAATGTGCGTGCAGCAGAGGCTGTGCTTAACTAAGGGCTGTGTTTCCATAATCAGAGATGAATTTTGAAGGATGCTGATGCATCTGTTAACAGAAGCCTGGTCAGGTCATGGTAGCTCTGGAGACTGATCTGGCAGATGTCTGGTATCTGCAGGTCCTGCTTCAGGCATTGAGATCAGTTGGCTGCTTCTGCGATAGGAATTTGCACGTGTAGGAGGAAGGGGCTTCTCTCCTAAACCTGCTGCTCCATCATCATATTTGCCTCATATCTTTTGTATAAGCTTTTTTGTTAGTGTCTCTGGTAACTCTTCTCTGTGTTTTATTCCAGATTTACTTGAAATATATTCTTGACTACCCACTTGGTGACAAGCTGAAGCCTAATTTGGAGTTCATGCTCGCACAGCTGGAGTGAGTTTTTAGCCCCCCCATTTCTGTCAGAACGGAGCTTTATTGTTTAAATGTGGCCTCTTGGTGTGTCAAAGGGCTGTTCCTGAGGAGTGGCATGTGTAGCTGAGGTCTTGATTTTCCTGGCTCTAAAAGCAAATTGCTTTTCTTTCAGAGGCTTAGTAAATACAGCAGTCGTCTATTCCTCTGTTTCACAGCTGATTTTGTTGCTTTTTAAAATCCATTTGCAAACAAAAGTTCTGTTGTTTCTACACTACTTGCGAGCCAGGTGAGCGGGGGCAGATCCAGGAGGAGCGAGGGGCAGTGCATGGACCTGGCTGCGTCGTGTGGCAGAGGCCGAGTGGCAGCACCAGGCCCTGGTTCAGCAGCGTGGAGAGGGCAGCGTGCCCAGGGCTGCCTCTGCGTGTTCCCTGCTCCAGGGCGCTCGTTGACACGTGTCCTGCCACCCTGGGCTGCTAGGCGGGCTCGGGGTGGCTATGCTCCTGCTTCCTCCCCTTGTGTCCACCAGGGCCCCTTCTCTGGAGAAGCTGGAGTTGATGGGCCCATTGCTCCCCTTCTCCCTAGTGCCAGAGTAGGTGCCTGGTGGCTATTGGGGGAAGTGCCTGTTACTGACCTGGGCTGTTCTGGTAAATCACAACTTTCATAGAATTAACCCAGCTGCAATATTAATTGTTTCTTCTCAGGTACGAGTATGAAACTGGAAGGGAGTCAGCGCTGGAGATGATCACCTACCTCTTTGACACATTCCCACAGGTAACGAGCACCCCGTGGTACGAAGCACCAAAGCAGTCAGTTCTCTACTGGGGGTTGCAGTGACAGCCGTGTTGGAGCAGGTTCTGTTGGGAGCCCTTGGTAGTTCATGTCACAGAATGGGTGAGGTTGGAAGGCAATGTTATCGTGAGAGATAGGAGATAATATGAACTATCACTTATCTCAGAGAACTTGGCTGTGCTCCAAAACAGAAATGCCAGAATGGAGAGTCTGCAGTACTTTGTTACCTAATGTGCTCAATCTGCAAATAAAACAGAGCTCTGTCAGCAGGGATTTGGATAAAGTTTAGGGTAATTTCTGCTAGGAAGAAACAACCAGTTGTGGAAGTTGAGTATGAAAAGAGAGTGAAATTGAGAGTTTTTCCATTGTGAACATATCATCCAAAAGGGGTTTTGCTGACTGAGCTGGCATGTGATGTACCAAATCTGTACTGTTGGCTGGGGCTGGCACCGTTCCTGTAGCTGTGCAGGGATACCCTGCTCTTTGGAGATGTGCAGCTGACTGACAGCCTGGCTAATGCTTGCTTCCTTCTAGGAGCTCCTCCACAAATACTGTGGGCTGTTTTTCCTCTCTCTTTGTATGATGATGGTGAATGATGACTCTGCCAAGTGCAAAAAGATGGCAGCTTTGGCGTGTAAATCTCTGCTCAGTAAGATAAGCAACGAGAAACAAGATCTGATGTTTTCACTGGTTACAGAGTGGTTTCACAGCAAGAAGGTAAATTTGTTGTTTTCTCATTGACCAGCTCTAGACTCTGCTGCAGGGTTGAGTAAGATTGTGGGCTGGTGGATTGGTGAGTGCAGTTTTGCCTGATTTATTAGTGTTAGGAAAGGAGTGCAGATAAGAGTCAGCCTGGAATAGACTCATTAGAGCCATGTTCACCACCACAGCATCATAGCCACCATGGCAGGGGCACCTGGCATTGCAGGCAAGAAGAGGAGGGAGCTACATACAGCTACACAGATGTAGGGAACCACTGCTGCAGCCTTCAGACTTTCCAGCTGCATTGCAGTGCTTTCTTGCAGTTCCCTTTTTGGGCCAGGCATTTCACAAGGTGAAATATTTGTTCAGGTGAAATATTTGAGCAAACTCCTTCAAGTGTGGCTGATTTCAGTTACTGGCAGCCAGTGCTGCTTTTACCTCAGCCTTGCTTCGTTCTGTTGTCAGAAAGCAGCAAACTTGAAGCCTGACAGGTTCCAGCCATGATCCAGGTGCCTGGGTGCTTCGTTATTTTCACCTAGACCTCAGGCTCCCGTCCTCTGCAGCAGTGGAGGAGGCAGTTTTCAACACTTGATCCTTTTCCTCTTTTTCGTGTCACGGCCTGGCTTGCAGCTGCCCATGGGCTACCTGCCGTGTTGTGGAGCACTAAGCAGCACAGAGCAGCTGGGAATCCTGGCCAGGAAGGGCCTTTCAGCAGTCAGGTCAGGGTGTTTCCAGGAGTGCCCCGTGCTACCAGGGTTGTGTCCCTCTCTGGAACTCCTCCTTTACAGCCGAGCCCTGAAAACCGCCCCTTGTAGGGTGCTGCTGCTGCAGACAAGGTCGGGGCTCCTGCACATGTGAGCTGCAGGACTTGGCCGTCAGGAAGAGGTAACGAGGGCTTCGTTCTCTCTGTCGGCAGAGCTCCCACCGGCGGCTGGCTGCCCAGGCCTGCGGCCTCTTTGTGGAAGTGGAGGGAGTGATGTTTGAAAGGCGGCTCCAGGCTGTGCTCACCCTGGTTGAAAAAGAGATCAACCCTGTCAAATTCGAAAATGTAAGTCATATCGTGCGGTGCCTGAGACTCGGGGAAAGAAAAATAAGAAATTGGAAGAATAAGCGTAGGAGGGATTAATCTGTTGGGACTAGAGGAAGACACAAAGCACTTGCATTTATCCTGAAGGGACGTTGCTGCTTTATGCCAGGAGGCTCCAGCACCATGTTGCAGAGCGGGACCACGTGCTGCCCGCCCCAGCCTCCACTCAGCACCTGCAGGCAGAAGGGTTTTGGGAGACACCCTCAGACCTGTGTATTTGGATATTTTTCCTTCGTGACTTGGTGGGTTGGCAGGTTGTAGCAATATGTGTGTCTGGGTAGCGTCCTCTGACTGTGTGGTCTTCCTGCTGCAGTAGCAGAGAAGCAACCTCTGCTTTTTATTTAAATAAAAGCAGAGTGAAGCAAAACCACCATAACAGAGCGGCGTGATGCACAAGCAGCACTGGGCTGCGTTCTGGTCTGTTTGGCTGGAAAGCAGCCTGACTCCTGCTGACAACAGGCATGAAACACGGCTGCCGGCAGCACGGGGTGAGCCTGGGAGGGCAGGAGTGCATCCCCTGGGCCTGCCTTGCCCCGTGTGATCAGCGGCTTCCGTCTTCAAAGAAGGGCCCTCCGTCCCCTCCTAGTAACACGTCTGCCTCGGATTCTGCTCGGCTTGGGATAGTCTCGGAGGGATCCCGATCGCTGCGCCTGGGGTGGCCGTGTGTGCTGCTGCTGCTGTGCAGGGCACGTGCTGAGCAGGGCAGCATGCGCTGCCGCAGCCAGCACAGCTCCCGTCGAGGCAGCTGCAGAGGGCAGGAGCCGGCAGCACCTGAAGGCAGCTGGGTAAAATGCAGCGAGACACGGGCACATCTGAGAACAAGATACAAATGTGCACCAGTACGTGTGCATGCCTGAAGTGAACAAATCTTCAGTTCCTTGTAAGCCTCTCTCTCAACTTGCTGTCTTTCTCAGATAACTGAAGAGGAGGAGGAGAAGGCTGCAGACAGGCTGCTGTTCAGCTTTCTTGTGCTGCTAACAAAGCTGATCACAGAGTGCAGCTTGATTCAGTTAACCAAGAACAGAGATGTTGTGAACAGCATCTGGGGTGAGTATCCAGAGTCACTATGTCTGTGTTGGAGGGAGGATCCTCAAAGTGCTGTGCGCTTGTTTGCACCCCAGTACAAACACCTGAACGCAGTCATACAAGGTTGACATGCTGTATAAACACTAATACACAGCAGTTACTGGGGAGCAAAAAGAGCGGATATTAATGGAGAAGGTTACGGAGTTGATGAAAACACTATGTCCTTTATCCCAGTTGCTGGGAAGCATTTTCGATAATCCCAAGAGCAAATTATTTTGTTTGACCATAATTACATCATCTTAGATTAAAGCTTGCAGCTATTCTAGGACAATGATGTTTTCCTGATGAGATTAGACAGACTAGCCAGCAAGCAGTGGCCCAGGGCAGCAGTGCTGGAAATGCCCTGGGAGGGCTGGAGGCGTTTGATTCCCGACGTGTCCCTGTGGGTGAAATGCTGCAGTGTCCGTCTGGATCATTGGCATTTAGTTGTTATGTTTTTAATTTGCTTCATTTTCAGTATGCTCCTACCCAGAGCATGCTTGTCTCTGAGCAACTTTTTCCTTTCCAGCAATGGCCCTGGCCTGGGATATTTGGGAGTGCTGTAGTAGCATTCCAAGGTGTCTGATCATGGCAGGGACATTTGGTTGCAGCAGATGCTGTGGTGTCTCTTGGAGGGACCTAATTCTTTATTTTTTTTCCCTCTTGCTGGGCTGGCCCCACTGCTGAAACAAGTTTTCTTTGTGCAGGTCATGTTCAGTGTCACCTGAGGTATCCTCACAGCTGGGTCTGGCTGACAGCCACTCAGATTTTTGGTTTGTTGTTCGCGTCTCACAAGCCAGAAGATCTTGTCAGCAAGTGGAGAGAAGGAAAGGCAGGGAAGAGGAAAAAGGCGTTGGCAGAGCTGCCTACATCCACAGTCTTCTTGGCAGCTGAGCTGGACAGTAAGGTAGTGGTGACTTTCACTCCTTTCCACCTGCCTATTAGCTGTTCAAGGGTTTGAACATGAGAATACTTCAATAGCTTGGCATGCTCATTTTTTTTCTTAATTTGTTCCATTTGCTGCCTAATTCTGATCATTTAAAGCATTTGAACAGATGTCCCTGTTGCTGGGAGGGGATTTCTCTGGGGTCTTAGTAGCAGAAAGACTTTCTATGGGGCTGTGGGATGCAGGCAGTGGTTGTGCTGAGCCTGATCGCTTTGCTTCGCCTGGGAATCAGTTCAGTCACTTTGGTTTTGCAAAACACCACTTCGGATTTCCCCTCCTTGCTCCCTCTCATATAAAAATTCCCTCTGCCTTTTTGTCTCCCCAGATGAAGGAGCTCGTGTTTGCCTTCTGCCATCAGCTGCAGTCCAAGTTCCTGGACCAGTCTCTGGGCGAGCAGGTGAGAGTGCGGGGGTGTAGGGCAGGCTGTGAAGGGGTGTCACGCTGGAGTCTGGACAGCTGCGTCAGGGGACAGGGGACAGGTCAGAGCTGGGTACAGCGCAGGGCCGTCTGCCCTGTGCTGAGGGTGTCTGAGCAGGTGCGGGGCCAGCAAAGCCCCCTCACAGTCTCAGTGTGTGAGAAGAGCTGAGAGGGGCAAGGACAGGAGAGGCGGCATTCTGCACGGCTGTGGCCCCTTTCGTCCGCCCCTCCGTCAGGGAGAGTCTGTCCCTGCGCAGCCCCTGCTGGAGCAGAAAGGGAAGCAGATCCCAGGTGTCTCCCTGCAGCCACTCTGGAGTTGTGGCCATTCTGCTGAGAACCAGGGCTGGCAGGCCTGGCTGCAGCGCCGGCCTGGCCGGAGATCCCTGCTGTGGAGAGACAGGACGTCCCCGTGAGGGAGGCGGCAGCACCGCAGCTGGAGCTGCAGAACAGCAGCCTGGGGGCTCTCGCAGCGCCGCAATGCGCATGGGCTGGGAAGGGGGCTGGTGTTGCCACAGTGTTTATTCATCCTCCCCAGGGACTGGGAAAAGAGTCTCCAAACTGCAGGGGAACATGGAGGTGGCCCGTTCTGTTGGCAGTAATGTGCTCTTCCCCCATGGGGTGGCCGAACATGTTGCACCCTCCTGGGTTGGCCAGTGCCTCTTTCAGATCCACCTTTGGCTCTTCTGTGCCCTAGTGACTGCTGGCACCCTGGGAAACTGTGACTGACTGCTCTGTTTTTGCACTTTAGGTTATAAAGAACTTGATTTTTGTGGCCAAAGTTATTTACTTGCTAGCCCCTGCCTCAGAAGAGGGTGAAGAGGCTGAAGCGGAACTCAGCTGTGACGTGGAAGAGCCGGAGGCCTCTGAAGATGAGGGTGAGAGAGACCCTTCTGCTCAAGAGGAGGGAGGAGGGGAAGACACAGAAGAGAAAGGCCGGCCAGCCACGTTGCTGTGGGTCATGAAGAAACTCTCCATCATGGCCAAGCGGGAGGCGGCGTATTCCCCTAAGGTGCCCTTAAAGGTAAGAGCAGGGTTAGGCTGAAGGAATTTGATGGTGGAGGCACTTGTGCAGGAGAGGGTTGCTCCAACTCTGCTTGCAGAGGAGCTGCACAGGGTCCTGGGTGCTGGAGCTGGGTCTAGTAGGTGCTGAGAAGCAGCTCCTTGTGCTGCAGTTAGAGGCTGAGTGTCCTCAGCTGCCTCTGCAGAGGAAAGAACAAGTCTGATATTCGAGGCGTTAACAGCTGACATCATCACCCTAGTGAAACCCCAGTGCTGATGCTTGCAGATCCCATGGGGTTGTGTCTCGTCACAGGCTGTGCCCTGCAGCAGGAAGACCTTGTAAAAGCGGCAGGTTCCTGACTAGTGCATGCGAAACAACTCCCTGCATGTTTGCGCAGTGACATGCAGCACTCTGTTAGCCATCAGCTCCGTGTCTTCCCTGTCAACTTCCCTCATTGTCTCATGTGCTCCTTTTCAGAGAAGTTGCATCTTTAAGTTCTTGGGAGCAATCTCAGTGGATCTTGGGAAAGAGAGAATCAAGCCCTTCCTTCCAACAATTCTCACTCCTCTGTACAGGGAGCTGAACAGCACCTATGCAGAGCAAGGTACGTGATGTCCTGCACAAGGACTAGCAAAGGGGAGGCTTCCACTTCAGTTGCATAAAACTGGACAAAAAGGTAGAGCTGGCAAGGTGCTTTCAACTGGGATCGTTTCTGTTTTCAACAAAACTTACTACAGTGGCTGTATGACGTGCTGACAAGCCACCTGTAAAAATATACTCTGGGACGCCATTATCTTTCTGAGAAAAACAGCTTTAGTTTCTCAGAAATACGACTTGCGGTTTGCTTGAGTGAAGCAGCCTGTATGGTCCTCTGGGAAAGCTGGGAAAGAGCATTTTTGTTCTAGTCTTGTCAAGGGCTACTGGGCAAAAGGAATTGGTACAGAATTGTTTTGTAAAGGCGTAATCTTTACAGGGTTCTGGATTTTCCTCCCATAGTCTGAAAAGATCAAGTAAGTTGAGTTTGTTTTACTAGATCCAACATTGAAGAATCTTTCCCAAGAAATTATAGAACTGCTCAAGAAATTGGTTGGACTGGAGGCCTTTTCCATTGCCTTTTCTTCTGTGCAGAAACAGGCCAATCAGAAGAGAGCTGTCAGGAAAAAGCAAAGGGCTTTGCAGGTAAATATATATGTGTTTTGAAATGCTTCACAAATCACCAGGAATGGGAGTTTGAGGAACATCTTTTTCCTGAATTGGGATAGTTTCACTTCAGAAACCCAAGAGGAACCATGGTTAAAGCTGGACCCCCAAACCTGGGGCCTCAGAGAGCTTAAGAAAACGGACACTTTTTCTGTCAGTTATTGATTTCTAAGGAAGTGTTTGATGTGGACGGGGACAGTTGTACATTCTAACTAAACCTACAACTATGTCGTTTCTCATTAGGCTGTAGCAAATCCTGACATTGCTGCAAGAAGGAAGCTGAAGAGACATAAGAATAAAGCAGAAACCAAGAAGAGAAAAATAGAATTCCTGCGCCCTAGCTACAAGGCTAAGAAAGCTAGAAATCATGGACTGAAAGATTTAGCAATGGTGGAATAAAATGGCTTTCACCTTCTCGAGAATAATTTTATGAGAAGAAACTTCCAGTTTGAGAACTAATGATTGTTGGAAAGAAATTATTTACATATTTTAATGTATTTATTTTTTCATGTCCTTTTTTTAAGCTGAACTCTTAAATAAAAGCTTGTCAAAGTTTTTTTTTTTTTTTCTAAGCCTTTTGTATTTACTGTGTACACACACAGCTGAGTACACAAACACCACAGTTTTTTAAAAGACTAGGCATTTGTTTTTGGCAGTGTGGATGATGAGATGCCTGCCTGCTTATGAACATCCCAACTCCTGGAAGGAAGAGCCTGCCTCCCTCTGTCGAGTTGTCTTTCAGTCCCTACAGCTGGTGGGAGTAAATTACCTGTCACTTCTGGAAAAGCTTTGAGTAGAGAAGTAACAGCCCATGGAAGCAGAGCCTGAGGTTGCAGCTTAGGAGTAGGACTCCAGCTGCTTTCTGTAAGCAGCCTCTACCATGTATCACACCTGAGAGTAACTTCACTGTGAACTGCAGAAATTGGGCTGGACAGCTGACAGCTCCAAATTTTATTAGTGTTTTAAATACATGAACAAATAGCCATGCAAACCCACCAGAGCAGGGAAAAAAAAAAAAAAAAAAGACTTTCCCACCCTATAAGACTTTGATACAAATTAACATAAGAACATACATAAAAACACAAAGAAAGAAATGGAGTATCTTAATGTACACTGACATTCACTTGGTTCCATTTTACAGTTGAAGACAGACATCCGCTTCACAGGAGTCATTTTCAATCTGTTCTATTTACAAGTATTTCTGGCCTGAAAATACTTGACTGCAGAAAGAGGGGTGCTGGGTATAGTCAAAGCTGCTCTGCCCTAGTCAGCATTGTGTTACTGCCTGCTCTTCAGGGTCTCTACCAACCTAGGAGAAAGAATAAGACAATCTACTTGAAAAATCATTTCAAATATACTGAGACTTCTTCAGTGCATTTTATCTGAAAGTAACTACTCTCTCTTCGATCTTGTTTTATTCAGTTAGGATTACTAACCACAGCAACATGGACCAAGAGAGGTGCAGTGGGTATGAAGCTAAAATACCTCCGCCTCCCTGAGCTTCCACTCCTGCTCATCTGTTTTTCCTCCCTCCGTACCCATGGAGCTGGGGCCATTCCTTACCACTCCATGGCCTCGTCAAGGCCAGTGCCTTTCGTCGCCGAAGTTTTGAATATCTGCCATTTGCGGTCCTTCAGCGCTGGCAAACCCAGTGCGTTGGCCATTTCCGTGGGAGTCATGGCCTGCTCCATGTCCTGCTTGTTGGCAAACACCACCAGAATGGCTTTCTTCAGCTCTTCTTCCTATAGGGGAAATCGTGCAAGTTGCTGGAGAGATTTTTACAGAATTTACTTATGCAGAGAAAATCCCTTACAATGAGAACTCATCTAAATTCAGTCTGCTGATTTCTTCTCTTTTTTTTTTTTCCTTAGAAAATGCTTCAGAGAAAGAGTGACAGACTCTCAATTCTGTTTGTGTCTTGTATCACATACATAGCAACAATTTCAAAACAAAGCTGGTTTACTGAGCACTGTTATAGAATTAAGCTGATAATCTAACAAGGCATATCAAAAAGTTTGCAAGAAGTTGGGGATAAATGTTTTACTACTTTAACTTTTGCATTCTCCTCCTTACTCATGTTACTCTTCTGTGTATGTTCTTTAGGTTTTAATATATAGTAGGACATCCCTCCCTGTAACCCTGATTTTGCCACCACTGAAGTAGTGTGTGGTTGCAGCAAACGAGGAAATTTTCATGGGACCACAAGGCTGAATATAACTAACAGACCAGATAGATAGATAATAGATAAAGCTTAAAAAAATCTGCAATATATTTGGTGCTTCTCAGTCAGATGGGTTGCAAGGGCATATGCTGGGGAGACTGAAAAATCAGTTTCATACCTGAGCTCCAGAAAAGGTTTGTAATTTCTCAATTTCCATTTCACGGTTAACAAACATCATCTTGTTTTCTTACCTCCAACATCGCCACAAGTTCTGATTTGGAAATGCCAATTCTGTCTCGATCACAGCTGTCTACCACATAGATGACTGCATCTGTATTTGAGTAGTAACACCGCCAATAAGGCCTGCAGGAGGAAAATAATAATTTTGCTCATATAACCATAGCTTGACCAGCATTTTTTTAAGCCAGATAATAAAAAACATATTACTTGGAGAAAGCAGAAACTGACTGTGGGGTGAAAGGTCCAAGGGAGAAACCAGAATGTGTATTCAAAAGGTGACAAAAAGGAACAGACAATACAAATTTTCTGCTTTCTCAAAAGCAGAAAAAAGATAAGCCTTGAGAACAGGGAAGGGGCAGAACTGCTGGGAACAGATGTATTTGAGGATTTGGTTGTAGGATATCAGCTCAAAACCTCTGCAGGAAAGGGGAGCAGAGAAAGTTCACAAACACAAGCTTTTTGCAAACAGTTATACTAGCTTTGATAAAACATGCTGTATTAAAATTATCATTTGCCATAGTTATCATTATGGCAATTAGGGCATTCACTAGGGAGGCTAAAAGAGGTATAATCTTGAAAAGACCATAAAAGGGTCCAAAAGAGATCATGAAAATTATTCAAGTAATCACTCACTCACTACAAAAGCTGTACAGTTCACTACTCAAGAATTGTTATCTATACCTTTTATATTTTTATCATAGCATTCTTTAAAAATGTCAAAATTTAAAGTCTGGGGGGGAGGGTTACATCACTGACTTCTGGCCTTCTCAGGATGCTGCTGAATTACAAACTACATAACCTGACCTTTTAAAGCAAAAGTGTTCACAAGTGAAAATGTCCACTTGGTCTGTTTCCTCCCGACCCTGCATAATCCAAAGCAGGGGCTAAATTAACTGAATTCTGACACATTAAAATCTACAGAACCAATTTTCAGAAGTGACAGATATTAAGAATTTCAAGACCTTGGGATTTTTCAGAGAAATATAATCACAAGTTTTCATTTTAAGCAATCATTTTTACCTTATGCTTGTCTGTCCTCCCAAGTCCCACACTTGAAATTTCAGATTCTTGTATGTAACTGTCTCAACATTGAAGCCAATTGCTGAAAAAGTGAAGCAAGTTACGTCAACAAGCTTAGAATAATGCATTGCCGTGTGCACAATAAAAACATTTTAAAAACATACTGTAGATATCTGCAACAAATACAAAGGTTGTTACAAAAGAAGTACGACCGGAAACGTGTGTGAAAGCACCAAAAGAAACAGAACTACAGGTAAAAGAAGAGTCTGTTCTAACAAGCAAGTGCGTAGTGGACAGGAGTAAGTCCTCGGGGACGTTTATTCACATTAAGACCAGAAGAGCTGCCCTCTCCTAAGGCCCCAGCAGACGCCTCGGCAGTCAGTGCGTGGAGGGTGGCAGCAGGATGTGGAACCCCTCACACACCTTCCCTTTTCCTGTCAACTCGGAGCAACACAAAATGAAGCAGCAAATACTGCAGGGAACCTCAAAGACGTGACAAAGGCTTGACAGCCACCATTCCCCATCCTGTAGGTTGCACCAGGTGATCCTAGCAAGATACCTCTGGCACATGCATGTGAGGTTTTCAATACACTGATACATTGTGTGTGACCTGTATAGCCTGATACAGAAAGTGTCTACGTACCAAGTTTAAGACACACAGAATCACTATTTCCTTGTCAAAAATAAGAACTTAAGGAGGTGTGAAACTTGGTTCAATAGGATCTCTAAAATTCACATCAGAGCTACATTTGCAGACAAAGACCGATAGTCAGTAGTTACCATTTACTGAATATTTACGTCTCAACAGAAACCTAGCAAATTGTGGGAACAAACTTAAGGTCAAATATTTTGTGTTCAACAGGGCAGCATAAAATACTGCTTTCTGCACTGTTAATGTGGCACCGTTATGAAAGGCAGTGACAGTCAGTCCAATGACAGGACAAGGGGGAATGGGTACAAATAGAAACACAAGAAGTTCCATCTCTGTGTGAGCAAGAACTTCTTTACTTGAGGGTGACACAGCCCTGGAACAGACTGCCCAGAAAGGTTGTGGAGTTTCCTTCTCTGGAGATCTTCCAAACTACCCGGATGCCACCCTGTGCCACGTGCTCTGGGTGTCCCTGCTAGAGCAGGAGGTTGGACTTGACGATCTCTAGAGGTTCCCTTCCAGCCTCAACGATTTTGGGATTCTGTGAAGTCCTTAGAGACAAGAGCGAAGGGTACAGAAACACAGGGCCCTTTTCTCTGTGAAACCACCACGCAGCAAGTTCTACTGAGCGCCTGCAGATCACAGCCACAGTCAAATTAGCTGCTTTCCATAACAGACTGATCGCTTACTCGGAATGGTAGTGACAACTTCCCCAACTTGCAGTCTGTACAGAATTGTTGTTTTTCCTGCTCCATCCAGCCCCAGGATGAGAATCCTCATCTCTCGAGTTCCAAACAGACTGGAAAAGATGGTGGAAAAAAAGCCCCCTAAAACAGAGAAAGAAAGGTGGTTATTTAGATGCATATGCTGAACCATGCAATACTTTCCTTTTTATACCATTATTTTATCCTAGATTTACCCAGAAAAATCAAGCTGCAGCAGTAGTGAGCTTCCTCTTTGTGGTTAGGATTTTTTCCTTTCCTTTATTTGTCAAAATCTGAGCCAAGTTCTTTTTTGTTTTCATTGGCCTCTATCTTTTCAGTGCAAGAGACTATATGAGTGCACTCTTAGGCCTGAAATAATTCTCCCTGAAGTTTATGGTCGCCCTCAGCACCATCCACTTTTACATTTTCTTAAAATGAAGCACAAACCAGTATGTACATGTTGCAGTCAATTAAAACCCACAGTCGCACTAAATCACTAAGCAACAGAATGCTGTGGAGACATCTGGGTGCTGACTTTGGTTGCCTTTGTTCAAAATTGTTTTGCTTCAACATCTTGTCTACATAACAGCACCTGTGGCCAGGCACCAGTCTGATCTCTGTTTATTAAAGGTACAAGCAGAGAAACTGGGTTAACGCGAAACTTTTTCCCCAATATTTTTGTAAGATACATATCTAAAACTAAATAATAATTTTGTACATGCACCTGAACTCTTAAAATAATGAAACACCAAATAAGCTACGTTCAGATTTTGATAAATATATCAAATATGCGACAAATCTGCAACCCAAACAGCATTCGAATTGCTTCCTGATAAAAGATATCCACTGTGTTTGCCTTCCTAGGCAACCATGAAGCCCTGCTGGGTGGGGAGGAGGGAAGGAGAGCCCGTGCTGCTGCACAAGAAGGTCTCTGTACCCACGGGTATCGGGTTGCTGCCTTCCTCCCTCCCTCCCGTCACTGAAACTACCGCACCATTGACCAAGGCACCCAGGACTGTCTGTTACAGGTCTGCACTGCGCTGACCGGGGCGCTCGTTCCTGCAGGACACCAAAGGCCTCGGCAGAGCCCCGGGCAGCAGCAGCAGCACAGTGCAGAGGTGAAGCTGCAAACGGGATTTGAAACGCGGACATTTCACATGAGAAGCCAACGTGCAAGCCGCCAAAGCCTAGGGGAAGATGGCTCCTTCCTCCCAAGCAGCCAGCAATTCTAGTTCATGCCAAACTGCCTTCCTTTCCTTGTCTTTATACTGATGCGCTCCTCTCACCCCAAAATCCTTTCCAATTATGATCAGGATGGACTTATGATAATCATTTAACTGCTCGAATTAAAGGCTATTATTCCTTAGGTGCTAATTACTTAGATAACTGTCAGACCAGCAGACAGGCAGAGCCCGAGTCCCCCCGTGCCTCCGCGGGCGCCCCGGCCCCTCCGCCCCCACGGGCCGTTGGGGTAGGGGGGGAGGCTCCAACGGCCGCCGCTCCAACGGCTGCCGCGGCGCGCTCGCCCCCTCGCCGCTCCTCACCCATGTCGAGCCGCCTCCCCGCCTCGCGTCCCGTCACGTCCCGTCTCGTCCCGTCCCTTCCCGGCCCGTCCCGCCGGCCCTGGCACCGCCACCGCCGCCCGCAGCCTCCACGTCGAGCGCCGCGCCGAGTAAACGAGGCGCCTCCCCCACCCCCGCCCGCCCCGCGCCGTTTCGACACAGAGCCGGGACGGCGCCCGTTTCCTCCGTCCAGGAGGGGGCTGCAAGGAGGCCCTCCCCCCGGCCCTTCTCCCCGTTAATCCGCAGCCAGGAGGGGATGAAAAGGGGATTTAAATATTAATAGTAGGTAAATGATAAAAGGAAATAAGCCGGACTGAAGCGCGACGAATGTGCGGCGCGGAAAGGGAGTGCTGCGGAAGGGGCGGGCGCGGGAGGCCGCTCCGCTCCGGGGCCGGGGCCTGCCCCGAGCAGCGGCCGCCTCAGGGCCCACCTGCCCCGAAACGGGGCTGCTGCTCCCGGCCGGCACGAGATCTTAAGGAGCCCCGAATAACAACAGAAACGAAACCCCATTTTCGTATAAAAATACATTTTTCTCCTTAAAAAAAAAAAATAAACGGTCCGTGCGCAGCGCCTCGACCTTATGGGAACTTCAGGGCATAAAAACGCCGGGCGCTGCAGCGGGGCCAGGGTAGGCCTCGCTCGCGCTCGCACACAGCACTACCAGGCCGGACTCGGGCTACAGGCACCTCGAACCAGGCAAGTTGGAGGGAACCAGGCAAGTGACAAGTGTCACGTCCGAGGTCACTGTCCTGTGCAGGAGGTCCCTCGGGCAAGGTGTTAGGTACCCGCTGCGTGGGAAGCGGCAGGTCCCTAGTGAAAGCAGCGGCCGGGGGCACTGCCTGCCATTAACTACATGAAGGCCATTGGAGCCCATGGCTGGGTAAAGCCACAGCGAAGGAGTTACAAAACAGAGAGCGTAACGGAGCCGGTCCCGTCACAGCCTCTCTGCTCTCGGCTGTGGGGCAGTGTCACCTCCAGCATCTGGAATTGGCAACAACGGGGAATGGTTTCCAAAAGGTAAAGAGCGGTGCGTGGCTACAGGGAAAAATCACCATATCGAAACTCTCCAAAAATGTAGTGAAGTGCTCTGAGCCAGATGAATTCCAAAGTTACATTTTTCTTTTTAATAAACTCTGTACATCATTTCCTGATTTTCACTGAGAGGGTGGAGAAAGTAGGAAACTTGAGAATCAAGGGACACAATCCTACCCTGTAAACGATTAATATCTACGTATTCTGACAGAATATCTAACAAACAATCATTTGATAGCAGGACTATAAACAGCCCAGCAAAGAAGGTATTTGTAATTCAAATGCACAAATTAATTACATGAATAAATATAAAATTATTAAAAATAGAAAATAGTAATGAAAATTCACAAGAGAGAATTTACAAGGCACACGTGGAGAGAAGCTTTAAGAACAGTGTAATAAGAGTGAAATACAGCGAATTGCACAGTACAGAGGCAGTAGTTACATCAGTCTCTACGTAAGAGCAAATGAGGTATCAAGGTCTCTTATGAGAATAACATGTAACTACAGAACCAACGCACCCCTCAGGCACGCCGACTCTCTCCTTGTGCATTTTGTTCCATCTTACTCCTCTTCTGCCACACTGCCCCCCTACACTAGAAGAATCAAGCCAGGATAGTCCCAAATCTTGCCCGCCAAAGGGCAGCCACCTTCCATGCCACCCTCCTCCCCCTCTCAACCCTTTTTTTTTTTCCATATCTAAAATTATACAAAGGGAGGAAGCTTGTACTCAGAAAAAGGGGGGGAGAGGAAGCAGAAACAAGTAGCTTCACAAGGCAAACTGTCCTTTCCTATAGAATCCATACTGTAGAGAGCAAGCACACCCTGTCTGCAAGTGCTGAGACCTGAAACATGTTTTCATCACATCTGTGTGTGAAGCACAAAGAGCATGAACGGACCCAGAGCTTCTGAGCTTCTTTGAAAACATCCTTAGATGTGATGCCATCACAGATGCAGAGCTTCTTTCCTTTGCCTCCTTTATGTCCTCCGTGAGAATTCTTTCTTGCATAAAATTTTACATTAATCATAATGCATTTTAAAGCAATTCTTTATTTTTTACTGTCAATTTGGGAGCAGTAGCAAAGAATACACAAAACTGATTCATTTGAAGTAAGAAAAAAAAAGGTAACAAAATATTTTTGCACATTATTTAGAAAATGTATGTTCTAGAAAATCCAATGATCTGGAAAGCCTGCCCTTGTGCATTGCATCAAGGGGCAAGCAATACATGTAAGAGTCATTTAGGTCCTTGATATCCTTAGGAGACCACGGATACGTCTAACAAGAGCTTGAATAAAGGTGTAGCGTGATCGAACCTTGGAATATAACCCTTCTATGTCCAGGAGCTTCTTCTGCAGTGATTCCCCAAAACTGTTGGTGGCTTCAAGCTGAAGCTGAAAAACAGAGATTTGCTGCAGTAAAAATACAAAGATACAAAGTCTTCCATTTCTGAAATGCCCTCTTATACATTCCCAGCTACTTGGGGCATTACTCTTTTTTCAGCTGCTTTCAAAAGTATATGCTTTTTCTGTTTCTCCTAGTAAATACTGCTTGCGTTCTTCTCCTGCGTTTCCTTCTTAAATCACATAATGAAGTGCATTTCCATGGATGTTCTGGGGTCTCTCAAAGCATTTGGGGCTTAAACACATATTACAACCTCACAATCTCTGCAAGTATTTGAGGAATTAAACAGTCTATGTAATTTGACTTTTTCAGCTATAGCAATTCCAGTCAAAATTTCTGTAGTCTTTTAAGGACTCACGTGTTCATATGTCAACATTTTTTCATTAATACATTTGTGTTCACTGAAGAAAATCAATCACATTCTAAGTATTTTAGCATGTTACTAGGCATTTTACTTTAAAACAAATGAACTAAAGACATAAGCTGCATTATAAAAAGCACATAGATCTGATTTTACCATTTAGGATAATTAATAATGGTATTTGAGAATAAGCAGGGTTTTTAGCACATTTTTTCATGCAAAAATAGCAGTAAAAATGGTAGTTCCACCAAAAATGACGCTTATTAGTACAAATGATTTTTTTCCTGCTGACTGTAAGTCCAATTAACACGAACTATGCAGCTGCTGGGCAAGCAGAAATCATTTATCTCTGGCATTCATAATTTATAGTCTCCTCAGTTTGTTCCACTTCTCAAACTCAGCTTCCTACAGCCTATCTGAATCTGACTTAAACATCTACAAATTCAGAAAAAAATTTGGAATTCTACCCTCATCTTGTAAGTCTTTCCAGAATAACTTATGACTTCAGAAAGCTATTATTAAAAATACACATATTTGATTTGAAAAGTGAATAAGAATAATTAATAGTATTTGTTACACTCTAGCTTATTTTTCATTTTATAGTAAATGAAATATTTAATTTGTTTACATTAAGACATGAAAATATGTGTGTAGTAGTGCAACTAATACCTGTTTTGTAAGTCCTTCAAAAATGCTGCAACATTTCACTAGTCCTACAATAAATTCTTTACCACTGGGATTATCATAGACTGGTTAGAGATGGGTAAGTTATAGTCAGACTGCTCTCTCAACAGAGAGCCCACTGTAAACTTCCAGTAAGCAACACTCACCTGATCTATGTCATGCTGGCTCACTCGATTCAGGCCACTGCTGAAATCCAAGTTAGGCTCTGAACCAAAAGAATCTAATGATCAAAATGAGAAATGAGATATTATATTGGCTGTTCAACATCATAATCTCTACATCAAATTATAAAATGAGTTTAAAACACATTATTTCACATTATCAGAAATGGAAACAGTTTCTTTTTCCTTAACTTAGCATATTCTCTCTAATCATAAAACTAAAAGGCATAAACAAAAAGCTCATCCTCAGACTATCTTTTAAGATTACTTCCATTCTTATTCTTTTACCAAAATTCAATAGTACTAAAATCTTTTGGTGAATCATAGTGCCTGAAATTCTAGAAAGTCTTTCAAAGAACATCAGTCTTCATTTTAGTTAATTTAATCTTAGATAATTCTATTAAAATATTTTCATATGCCTTGTTTTTCCATCAATGATCTGGTTCTCTTACTTGACTTCACTTGTTGGGAAAAGAGAAATAAAAAGCAGTTTGTTACACTTTTCTCTGGAGATTATACATAATAAATAAAAACCCCAAAGTCTGTCCATCAACAATACTTGGAGGACTGACAGGACTCCATAGGAAAAATCGATGGTATGTCCAAATCTAAACAAAATCTTTTTATTAAATATAAATTGCAAAATATTAATGGCAGCAATTAATGGCAGCAAATCAGTTTTCATTTAGCTATGATAAGCTGTTCAAAAGCACCCTGGTATTGGAGAAGTGTTACCTTGCAGCCTGCCTCTCTTAAATGATGTCCTGGAGGACAGCAGCGAGTCCTGGGAGTCAGTAGGTGTGCAGTGCAGGAGATAGTGCTCCAGGTGACGCCACAGAATGAAGAGACACGTTTCTATGATATCTGTAGACACACATCTCAAGTGAAGGAGTCTAAGCTTACTGCCTTTACATCTACTCTTTCTAAATGCACATATTTACACAACCACGCTGAAGATGTCAGCCCTCCTAGCAGCTTTCCACCCTGCTGCAAAGCCGTGGATGGAAATGGGTAACCTGCACTGTTCAACGCTGGCTACACAACTGCTACTCACCCTGAGGACAAGCACCCGGCACGAGAGCAAGAGTACAAGTGTTCAACTGATTTGTGAAAGAGTTACCAAGGCTGAGAATTAAAGAAGAGGTGATGAAACTGGGGACAGCAGTAATATCTTAAGCCACAACAGATACATCTGCAAGAGCACATATTTCCCAAAGTTCCTAAAACTTTCATTTTCAAAGGAAAATCTACAGAAAGCAATTTTGTCCGTGACTAGTTATCTCCATAGAACTATTCATGTTTGCAGGATTAAGCAAATGTGCAGCTGGCTACAAGTCTGAACTCCAGTTGCTCTAACAAGCATCCCAAAGTTCTTGCACCACCCTTGCAGACATGTGTGAATGGGTAGCAGCCCTGGATATTAACTTCCTAGTTGGGCTGTGATACTTCCCCCAGCATAATGCTGCTGAATGTCCCGGCAGAGCTGCTGAGATGGAAGTGACCACTCTTCTTCCAGTCATAGTAGTAACTTGAAAATATTTACAATAGCAGAATAATTCTCTGTCACTAACTTAACTATCAATATTGCGAAGTCCCCTCTTCAAAAAGTATGGTTTCAAGGTGGTGAGAAACCTAACTGTAAGTAAAAAGCCACTGATCCTATTCATTTGCTTTTCTAGAGCGCTGTCTTGGGGGTTGTTTCAACTGTAGAAGGATACAGGAACAGAGAGAAAGCAGCTTGGCTCGGTTGTTTATCAGCTTCACCAGACGCCGTCTTGCCAGAACATATTTTTGGGCAGTGGAAATTTTGTCCACCCCAGCTGGCATAACTGATTGACACAGCTGTAATAAGGAGAAATGGGAAGCTTTTAGCAAACCAAAACAGGGTGTTAAAACAAATAAACAAATAAAATTACTTATCGATAACCCTGTCAGCTACTGCTTCTCCAAACTGGTGCACTCTATTTTTAGCTCACATCAACTTACTGATTAAAAAAAAATAATAATTAAAAAAAAAAGAAATTAAATGTAACCTCAGGCAGATTTTCTAGCAAGAAAAATGTTCATTTGGGATCTCAATCAGTTTATTAGTTCATTCTAATAACACCAGAGTCATTATTCTTCCATATAAAGTATCCATTCCCTCTGTAACCCCATCATCTTGGCAAAAACTGACTGAAAATTCACAGCTACTGAGGCTGTAATGTTACAAGAAAGATAAATGACGAGCAGTCCCAAAGTGCTAGCAACAATTTTCCTGTATAATTTTGTAACCGATGTGGTTAATATTTTCTCCCAGATTTTAGATCCCTCTTTACTTGGATCTTTTCATCAACGGAGAGCATGAGACCTGTGACCATTTACTTTCCTAAGATGCTCTGAGATCTCTATTAAAGCTTCGCCTCCATCTACACAGATAATCCGTTACATAGTTAACTCTTCAGGATAAAACCTACTGAGTGAGCACAGCTGTTACCTCTTTAATTTCATCTGGTGGGAGTTGCTCCACATTTTGCAGCTTGTTGACGCTCTGGCGATGGCTGTCATAGTAACTGAAGAAGTCATTAGTGCTCTGCTTCAAGAGGTAGACAATAATGCCCAGACCCGGCAAGCGCCAGTACGGGATCACTGGGGCTTGTGCGTCTACAAAAAAATCAACAAGTTACAATAAATCACTATTTAATTCAAAATAAACAAATAAATCAGCAAGGTATCCTCTCTATCACTGATTAGTGAAAGATAGGGATGCACTGACAAATTTATTCTGTGTTTCTGTGCAGAAGTAATACCAATGAAAGTCTGCAAGAAAAGTTCTGAGGCTGAGGCAGTCAGTGTAGTGCAGTACAGTGTACAGGACGTGAAACCGCAGCAGACCAGAAGACACAACCAATGTACTGGTTAAATGCTTCAACCACTCAGCTGCACCACAACACACTGTAAACTTCCAGTAAGCAACAAAACACATCTTGCATGTTCAAAATGCAGCCCTAGTTTCACATGCTTCAGTCTAGCATAGCTGCCGAAAATAAAAATCACCTTCCCTTTACTCCAATTTATGCTACTTATTTACATCCACTTTCTTGTACTGATACATGTGTTCTTGAGGCTGTAAGCAGTAGTTTGCCTGTGGCCACATTTGTTTTAATTTGTGCTAGTTCCCTGATTTGGTTCAGTGCAAGTCTGCACAAGCATTTACTCCAGCCTAAGGTGATGGGTGGCCATGACACTGCTACAGTGTTTGTGAAACTACATCCTCTGATATATTACTTTTGACTAGTCCCAATGTCGCCATTCAGTGTCATAAAATAGTGAGCCAAAAAACCTCACCTTGACGAGACCCATCTCTGTTGGTTGACTCTGACAAGCTGGGTGTAAACAGACAAACAGTGTGCTGAAAAGTGGGGGCACTTTGCAACATAAGTGACTCACAGTATTCCATCACATTGGCACAGATCTAATAAATAAATAAACAAATAAAATAAATCATGTGAAGCATTCAATTTAAAAGGGATATATGTCAGTAAACAATACATTTTGCTCCATCTCTTCTCCCTAGAATGTGATGATTCAGTTACAGCCTCTCTTCTATTTCAAGTCTAGGCTACTTTTCCAAACCTGCTAGCTATGATTCCAGTCAATTTTAACTCTCCTCTTCCTCTAACTTCCCGTAGCCTGATTTTACTTACTGTTAAAACTCCTTAAGAGTTTCAAACTCTAAAGTTGACAGATTTTAGAAATAAATTTAAATGATTGCTAATGCAAATATAATTAACCAAACTTCCAAAGTTTACTTTAAATACACCTAAAATGTGGATTCCTACCAAACACAGACTGTGCACAGTATTACTACCCTAAAATCATGTGAGTAAGAGTAAGGCGACTGAAGAAATCAGCACACCAGCTAAAATCTCACAGTTTGCAACTGAAGGTGTTAGCAGCTTGTTTCCTCACCTGTTGCATGGCCAACTCAATCTCATCTCTCTTGTTCATTCTGTCTCCCTCTGCATTATCCTCTTGCAATTTAAATTGACGCAGTTTATCTGAACCACCAAAACGACTCAGAAGTCCTAAGCACTGGCGCTGTTAAGAAATCAACATTTTAATCAGAATCTCAGCAAAGGAAGTTTATGTTCCTTTCCATTTTTAAAAGAAGTGATACATAGAAATCCCAAAGACAGTCAAACCTCTAAACAAATAATATCAATTATCAATTAGAATATCAGTTAAATCATTTATCAATTAAATAATATCAATTGTATAACTGCTACTATTCATAGTATAAAACCAGGATGAAATTCTCATCTATATAAATAATTCCAAAAGAACGAATGTTAGATATACAACTTTATTACCTGAAACCGGCCTATATGCCCTTGTAGCTCCATCTGTGTTCCTTCGTTAACATCAATGTCCAGCTCACCTAGCACTCCTAATAAAATACACAGGCATTAAGTTAACTGGTTTTCAAAAGAATAAAGATTTATATTTTTATAGGCAGTTAAGTATGAGAAGTTAGTGAGAAAATTTCCAGCAATATATACAAGTTCTATTACATTCTATATGGCACATCTATTTAGAAAGATGTGTCCAGATCTAAACGCAGTTATTAGGAGATGCAGGTGAGTATGTAGCTACTGTTCTGCTGAGAAGAGGGAGCAGACATAGAAGGGGCAGTTGTGCAAAGCACTTTACACTGTAAGCAAAGGAACTTTGGCCGTGACCTATAGCTCTGTACTCCTCTGTTGTAGTCAGACATCCCTCCTGAATGAGGAAAGCAACATGGTCAAAACAGAGAAGTGATTTTAATATGGTAAGCAAGACTGCCAGCATCCAGAAGAAATCACTAGATCCATCACAGTAACAATTAATCCTTTATATAAGGATAAGTTACTCAAGAGAAATGTCACTATGCTAATCTACAGTGCTTCTCTCCAGAAGATCTTTTTTTTTAATAAACTGTAATGTAGAAAACATTAATAGTGACAAAAGATAATAGGTATACAAACAATTTTCTGTCTTCATTTCCTCAATTTAAGAATACACTGAATGAAAAATCTCTTTGAAGATATCATGAGCATTTTGAATACTACTGTTTGTAAGTCACCTCAAAGATGAAAAGTATTTATTTCAGGTAGGATTAGGAAAAGAAAATATAAACACTAAAGCCTCTGCAAATCCACTCTACTTGCTTCAAGAACAATTATTTAACATTTCCCTATTTTCGCAGAGCTAAACATCTCAAGAAAATTCTATATGTAATAGATATTCCAATATACGTCTTACTGTTCATTTAGAGAAATGAAACTCAAGATTCATTCAAATGGGTAGAGATTTTAGAATTGTAATTCCTACCAGGCAAAGCTGCCTTGCTGATTATTCCTGTTAGGGACGCCAGTTCCTGGAGAGACCCAACACTAACATCTTGACACCTCAGGATTGCCTGGATAGTATCTGAATGGGAAATCAGAAACTGCAACACCTGTATCACAGGAAGAAAATGGCAAGTGAGCAGCTGAACATATAGCAGGGTGTGAAACAGAAGCAACAATTTATTTTTGCGAGGACGTCACAGTAATTTCTCATACCAGTGAGAATGTTATTAAAGAAAGATCTTACTGACAGAGCAAGATGACACACAATTTGGTTGAACAAGTAGTAACAACAGTACTTTACTGTTTTCTGGAACTCACTTGTCCTGCTGCTTGCAGGTGTTGTGCCATGCTAGATGTGAGGATCACCTGGCATAGCTGAAGAGCTGGAAGCAGAATCTGGCGATAACGTTCCACTGGAGCAGGAATGAAGAGCGGAGGTTCCCTCATGCCAAACATCCTTATGAGGTTACAGAAATAAAAAGCTTAATGGTGCAAGAAACCTGAAGCCCAGCAGCAAAGCAGACAATTTACAACCACAGTCTGGCATCTGCAGACTTTCATATTTCAGTAATAGGTCCGTAGTTAAACTGGGTTTACAATGAAAAAAACCCCAACACATTTAGGATACAATCGCTTCTGCAATTTACTTAAGAGGTTGCTGTAAGACATTTTTCTCTACATAGAGAAAATTGCTTCTTTGTACTACACTACATTAAATTAGATCACTTTGAGGCAGAGATATCACATCTCTTTTCTTTACTAATCCTAACGTAAAAATAAATCTTCCCAAATATTTTAGGAAGTAGTACAATTAATTCTAAAGGCACTGATAAGTACAGTCCTCTACAATCTCCTTGAAAGCAAGACAAGCCAATGCCTTATTCGTGCCAATTGGCTCTTTTCAAAGAAGTACTTGTCTACATCTCATTTTTTTACATGCTTCAACCCTCACTGTGGCACAAAGAACTGTATATTTAAGCTGGGGACTGAAGTGTGAAAATAACTATTAACCACAGTGATTCCCCTAATAATGCAATTTCTGTGTGACCTTCTCTCAGTCATCCCATCAACTAACCATACTGCAAAACCTCATGAAACTTGTCAAGCAGTATATGACTGTGAAACTGTTCCACAGATTATGAACTAATTTGAATTCATTGCTATATCCTTAGTGTATTATGAGGGAAGAGGAACTCTGCACTTACTCTTCTACAACTGCAAGCCTGCAAAAGAAATTTACAGCATAGACTGTTTTTCAGACATTACCTTTAGCTACTGAAAATTTCAGCAATTAATAACTGAATTAAAAAGCAAGAAAGAAAAACACAAGAGCTCCATTTATAAGGAATCAGACAAAAAGAACGTTTTTACTTTCTATAGTTAACTGGACATAAAAGTATAATTTCACACTCACTGATCCAGAAATTTTCAGTCAATAAAAGGCAATTTTAAACAACGGTACTGATAGGTTAAAAAAAACAAAAGAAAAGAATATATAGGCAAATATTTATACCAAAGCCTTGAGGGTACAGAGATACTACCAAGACTGCATTATAGTTTCAAAATCTGCTGGGGAACCACCACTTACCCTTGAGGGTCTGTTTCTGGTCGCATGTCATAGACTTGACACTGGGCCAGCCTCACGATCACCCCGGAGCGCAAGAGCTCCAAGGCCCCTTGCTGGCTCTTGGCCACTCTGGTGAGGAAAGCCTAGAGCACCGTGCGGGAGGGAAAGCAGCAGAGAGGAACAGTAAGACTTCCCTGATTGTTTCATCTCTTGGTTTTCGCAGCATTTTAAATAGCATTATTTAACAAAACACCTTTGAGTGCAATCAGTGCCAAAGTACTGACAAGCAACTTTGACTGAAAGACAACACAAACTTGTCCCTGACTCTTACCATTTTGGACTCATAGGTATAGAGAGCTTTAAGCAGAGGGGGCTGGGGTGAAAGCAAGCTCTGGAGAGTCGCATCCTCGTCCGCGAGGCTGTCCACAAGCACCTTCAGGTAGCCACTGTTGGAGAGGTACAACAGCCACTGCTGCTGCTTGTCCACCGACACAATGCGGTCAAGTAAAGCCAGTGCCAGCATCTGGGAAAGGGTGGGGAAAAGAAGGAAAAGTCAAAATAAAACCCCAAACAGAACTAATTAAATCTATCAATGAGAACAATGAGATTTCTTATAAATGCCTAATAAAAAAGGCAAAAAAGTTACTCCTAACAGCGTCTTAAAAGTAGAATACTTTTTTATACTAAAAGCACAATCTTTTATTTTGCAAATATTTTAAGATTTTCTGACTTTCTAAAATGTTCTTATTTTTAATCAAGTGGCCATCTAGCTTCCTCTTGAAAAACAATTTATATATTGTTACAAATGTCTCTGTTGTTCACCACTTTGAATGAAATGTAGAAGGACCGGAGAAAGTTCAGGTGAAAAGGTATATACCAAAAATAAGTTATTTTATAAGATGAAGATGCACTCTCTGCACAGTTCACTCTCTGCACAGTTGCAAAATGCTTTATGAATTAAGCAAAACAGTGACTGCAAAGGAACGATTTCTTACCCGGCCTATCTCATGCCCATCACAAGCATCCCGACAGACCACCTCCATGAGGGCTGCCCCGTAGCTCTCAATAATTGCCATGTTTTCACGCTGCAATTTACTGAACGCATCTTCAGGTGCTGTGAGACGTTCCCACATTGTTTTTTTAGCTGTAAAAGGCAAGCAAAACAAAAATAAGGGAAAAATACAAAGATTGACTGTTAGCATTCACTTAGTTATAGTAAAGCTGAGAAAAAGAGACATCACAAGCAAAATGGAAGGGAATTTTTAGCTGAAGCACAAATGTTTTCCTGCAAAACCATTCCTTTCTAACCATGACTCACAAGCCAGAAGGTAAAAAGGCATGCACCTGAATATTTACACCACCCATGTAAATTGTCTGCTTAAAATTTATTCTAAGATACAATACATGCAATGAAATTCTGTTCAGCTTAAGAACTTTCACTGGGACCAAAACACCCAGTCTGAAAGGAAGCAGACACAATGATTTCAGTGGGAAACTGCCACATCCAAAGGAAGCAATAAAGGCATCACAAGAACTTCACCAGTATTTTCTCTACTGTAGTTCCCAAAAGTCAATTAAATCCCAGCAGTGATTTGCACGCACGGGTACTCAACCCAAAGTTGTTTTCTCCACCTTCATCCCAGCTGTGAGATGAGGTAATGATTGGAAATGCTGATGAGGTCAGTATTGAAGCCATTAATAAAGAGAAACTCTGATATTCACTATAAGCCCTCTTGGCAGATTCAGCAGCAGATCTGACTGACTTGGAAAACAAATTGAGTTTCTTTGTTTCTTTTTCCTAGGGGTCTTCAGCTGAATAAACAGAAAGAATGTGAAAGACTCTCTGAAGTTTCTCTAACAAAAACACTGTACCACGGTGGGGGGAGACACTATATTTCTACAGCTTAACTGTTGTAAAACAGGTCCGTGTAACCTCCAGTCTCTTGGCAATTTTGTCATTTTATGTATAACTTCTTAAATGGACTCAAATTACCTATCTTCTTCAGTGCTGGAGCCCAGAACTCCATATTCTCACCTAGAACACATCTATAATACATATTATAGACATGTAACTAGATAGTTCAGAAGAGGAAAATATTTGCATCATTTAGAAGAAGAGACTAATTTCAGGTGCTCCTGGAACAAGATGGATTCTATCTACATAATCTCCCTGCTTCCAAGAGATAATTCAGCCTGCCTGAACTGCACCTGTAATTCTGAGTTTAACAACAGTTTTTTTGTTCTTTACTTCCAAAAAGTTGTATCATACCTGCTTCTAAAGTGTCTGGTTCATCTGGTCTCTGCGCAATCTGTAAATAGTAAAGCAGTGATCCATAAAGGTGCGTCCTCACTCTCTGGAAGCCACCACCTGCTCATAAAAATATTCATAATCAAAACCAAGCGGATTTCAGTTCCATAACACTGTCTTCCACTGACTCTTAATTTAGCTCTCCTGTGCCAGTGTTGGCAAAAATAAACAAAATAATTTTGTTAAAGCAGAGTTCTACTGTTTGCATAAAAATGTAGTTACGACAGTAAAGAGGGAAAGCTGACACTATAAATAGGGCAATAATGGCAATCTGAAATTCATTTTATGGCTATTTACACCACACACCTCTCTTTAATTGTAGTTTAGATGAAAAAAAAAAAAAAGGAAAGAATATGGCCTTATTACATTTGTTTTTTGTTAGTAACATAACTTAGAGAGGTATCTATGGCAATCACAGAAGATGCACAGAATTGCCTGGAATTAAAAAAAAAAAATCATTTCAGTAATGGGAAGCAATTCAGTGCACCCTTCCACCTCCTGGCTGTTAAGAGTTCACTCACATACAGACACAAACACAGAGCAAAACGTTTCACATACCTGTTTTCAAAATGAAATCCAGCAACTTTTTTAAGATGATGTGGAGGGAGGAGTCCCCGATGGAAGCAAAGCCCATAGAAATGCCCTCAGTGCCAGGGGAGGAGGTGAAAGAACCATCCAGCATCAGGACATACTGGGACTGTCCAGACATGGGAACTGCAAGTGGCTGTTTCTGCTCAGTTCTCACAGACTGGCTCAAGTGCGCGGTCAGGGTGAACACAGCCCCTGCCACCACTGGCATCAGCTCCTGAGCTGCATCATCATCTAAGATCTTGACATAGAAGAATTAAAAGAAAAAAACAGTGTCATTATGTAACCTCTCTCAGCTATCTCATTTATACATGCAGAAGAAATTAATTAACAAGGCCTTATTTTAAAGGGATCAAAATCAATAGTGCCATGAAACACATCCATAAAGAGGACTGGAACACATTTTAATTGAGAAGACCATTAGCCTTCTGGTCATTATTTCCAAACCATGGCCATGATTTCAGTGTGAGCAAGAGAATGAAAATGTTAACACTTATCGAATTTATTTGCTTTAATTGTAAAATATCTAAACACAAACTAGAGAAAGAACAACCGACATAGGCTTATCTTTATGGATATTTAAAAATAAAGACTTGCATTGCAAAGACAAAGATCAGCATCAAAGAAGCATTAAGGAATTGTGGAGAAACACCAGAAGAAAGTTAGCACCCCTTATTTTAGTTCACATCATCATTTAAAAAGTAAACCCTGTATCAAAAGCACTAATGATCAAAGAACTTTTAAGCATATACAGTTGATCAATGCAGAATAATTTTATGCTTTTGTTTTAGTGAACTTTTTATTCATTTGAGAAAACAATCACTTTCATTTTTCCTTTAAATTGTTTAGAGCCTGAAATCTCTGCTTAGAAATCAAACAAATTCTAGGTTCTCTATTCTAATTTTGTTCACATAAAGACCTAACTTTCAACAGTTACCTCTTCTTTGAAATACATAAATATATATTCCTCAACACAGTTTAATCAGAGGAACTACATACAAAATACCTCTTATAATAAAACGATGTATATATACACATCATATATGTATGCCTTATATATATATACACAACATATATAAAGTCCAGCAGCCTAACCAATACAAGGATTCTTTATTACATTTTGTCTTTAAGAATGACTGAGTCACTAGTATTTGTCTAGTTTGTCTTAAGAATTATGACTGTAACTCATACAGTTGTAGGAGTTTGATGTGAAACACGTAAGACTCAGTATTTTCAGACAAAGCAGACTCTTACATTTCCAAAAGCCTTCCCAATTGTAAATATTTTTGCTTTTTCTACTATAATGCTTCATTTAGCCTTTTAATTCTTCCTAAGAAGCAGTGGTAGGATTTTCAGTGAATCATCTAAATGCACTACATTAACAAATGCAGTACTCTTTGCTGCCTTCTCCTCACTGATTTGTTCCATGTTTCTCCTCAATATTATCTGTATCCTTTTCATAGAACCTTTCCAGACCATCACCATACTAGATTATACTGAAATATTTCTGAAATCTGACAATCTAGTTTATAGTTTGACAACAGGCAAAAAATACAGAATACTCCTTCTGTCTCCAACACATTCAAGTTTTAGCAAATTAGCAATCAGAAAACTACAAATTAAAAACTAAGTGGAAACAGACACTTCTGGATTTCAATCAAGAATGTTACTTGATGATCAATCTCCCTTCGATATATAAAAACACAGAGCAGCAAAGTTCAACGATAGGACTGGTTTCCAGCAGAGCATTACCTTGTCATGTACATCTTGCAATAGATCCCGAATAATCAGCTGTCTGTCCTCAGCTTGTATAAGATCTTGGGGGCAGGCAGTGAGTATAATTTCCACAAGCTGCCTCCACGACTCTAAAGCATGCCTCTTGGCATGGAGGCACTGCAGCAGCTTGTTCCGTCCCAGCACGTACTGCAGGATCGTGTTGATCTCCTAAACGCCCGCAGCAAAGCAAGGGAGTTAAGGTATAGCAAAAGGAGTTGATAGCAAAGACATATCAAGATGGCAAATCTTATCTGCTAGCAATAGTCTTTGAAAAATAAGCAGCATGTCTTCAGTTCATCAGAAACGGGCTGCTCACAATCATTTCAACAAGACTGGCAAATCCACTGTCTTAAGCCCATTGTCTGGGCTGTTTTTTGCATGGCCTTTTCACTATGAATGTCTCAAGCTCATAGCAGAACAGTTTAAATGAGGGAAACTATTTTTTAATGTATGCTTTAAATTCAGAATTTTAAAAGCAACTGAGAAAAAGCTATTTATACATTTTCTTGACATTTTAGTCCAAGTCACTTCTCCATCAAGAAATTTACAAATCCATTTAGCCAAACTGAACAAAGCTTAAAAGACAGTAAGAACCTCAGAAACAAAAAAAGGCCTTCAGATGGAAACTAGAGCTAAGGTAGAGAAAAGGAGGCATAAATTAACATCCTTTCTGGGAAAAACAGCATGACCAATTTTTCTGTTATACACTGGATTGTCAATATCCAGCTGTGAAAACTGCACGCCCTACCTCTTTGTCCAGCAGGGTGGAAGCTGCAATTGTTGTGGGAGGCAGGAAGGAAAAAGATTCAAGAAAAAAGAAAACACTCTCCAGTTCTGCTGTTTTGAGCGCAGTATGCTAAGTAGTAGTATCTCTTACTATATAATTGAATGCTTTAATTTCTTAAGAAATAACTAATTCAAACTCGAGGACCCAAATCCAAAACCTTTCATTGTAAAGCATATTGCTTGATAGTATATGAAAAACATCAAGCACAATGATAGTGATTTATTTTTCCATACTCACCTCCATAAGTAAGGGTCTCTGACCTATTGCTGCCATTCCTTGAAGGGCATTAACTTCTGCAATCAAAACTCTGTGAAGATTCTGGAATTGAAAAGGAAAAAGCAAGCCGTTAAACACAAGAAAAGTGTATTTGTCCCTCCTTGAAGTGTTTAGGAGATGACATATAACAACAGAGGCAACTGAGATCCCATGTATATTTTGTTCATTTTTAAAGGTTCTCCCATGTTTTATTTTCTAATTGCAGTACTTTAATTGCCCAGTCTCTCTCAGTGCACTTCCCTTTTTGCATGCTTTCTCTTCCTTCATTGCTTTTACTATTAAGATCATTTTGCTTCTACATGATAATCCACTTCTAATCTTTCAGATCTCTTATCTTTCAGATCAAAATTTTCAGGAATATTTGTTATGCATTTGCCACATATAAATACATGTGGTATACACATATGCCACTCATCACAATGTGCCACTATCTTAACTGCAATTTTAAAGAACTACTACAGTGCACACAGTGCAGTACTGCAGATGCATGAAATACATGAAGTAAAAGACATTCTGGAATATTACTTAGGAGTTTTGAAATGGTAAAAACAGATAGGATAGCAAGTACTTTCTGAAAATTCTTGCACTGATGATCAGTCTGGAACAAATGAGAAATCAGCGTGTAAAAGACAGAGGAAAAAGTAAGTTAAGCAAATAGTTTGCAGGGAGAAAGACAAATTATAAACCTATCTGAAACAGCAACATTCTTTAGGTGAAGGCAAGTTTCAAAGTGTTATTTGAAGTCTTCAAACTATTCATGACCACCAAAAAAGAATCTTTATTATCAAGTAAAGATACGAATAGCAATATGTAACTTGTGAACACAGACCACAGCGCACCTTAGTATTGCAGATCACCTGCCCACGTGCATTCTTGTGCTCACAGTTAGCAATGACTTGTTCGATCTGAACTCTGTCAAAAAAATCCAGCTGCAGAGGCTCTGGTATGTCCTGACTGAAGTCAATTGAATCCAGGATACTTAAGATCTTCCTGCGTACTGGAAATGTAGATCAATTCAGATTGTATTCAGAAACATCAAGGGAAGAGTCAACTGACAATAGGAGCCTAACCTTTGTAAATCCAAATCTCAATGGAAAAGGTTCAAAAGAAAACATTAACTCTTCAGAGAGGGCTATCAATCTATACAAACACTTAAGAAATTTCATAGAGTCTTAATGAATCCTTAATAGATTCTTTTATAAACCATTATTCTCCTATTAACCCAACATTTACAAATGCAAGATTCTAAATTTTGGATCCTAAATAAAAGCAGGCTGGTTTTCAAAGAAAACCATGCAGGTATTTTTTTCAGACCTAAAAAGCTCATTAAGGAATCTAAACGTATCACTTGTGTTTATTTGGGTTTTTAATTCTTTGCCATGAAAATACAAATAAATTCAGTCTTAGCAACACTGTCACTGTGGTTACTGTTACTAGCAAATTTATAGACTGTTACCCCCCATTTTGCCCTTAAACACACTCTCCTATCTTCCTTTCCAGTTCAGTACTTTCTACTCACTGTAACCACCTTTATCTCATTTTTTTTTTCATATTAAGTAAGTGTCCCATGCACTGTTAATGTTTTGAAAGTCTCTTTTTTTTTTTCTAAAGTGTCCCTTCCACAGGCAACCCGAAATGGCAGGTACCAGAGACTTAGCCAGCAGGCTTACCTTTGCAGGCCGTATCAAAGTGGAGAAACCCACTGACTGATCGACTTTCATCTTCCATCCCTGCCTCACCATCAGCTGAAGACAAGGAAACATAATTAATTAAAGACAAAAAAAATCCCAACTACTTCATCGATACTGAAAGAGAAGACTGGGAGAGCACACATTGACAATCCTTCCATGTTTAAGTCGTTAATGCAAATATATCACTGACTGATGGTACAATGAAAACAACACTTATTAGTAGAGTTTGGCCAATTATCAAATAAAGGTTAGACGGGACTGTAAATGCCTAAATGCCCCCACAAAAGCTTGGTTATAAGCAATTGCAGTTGGACCACACTGTAAGATCATCAGGCAGTCTAGACCCAGTTTCTAGCAGTCAAATCTCCACAAAGATGAGAACAGCATTCAGTTCTGTAAAAATGAGGGAAACTTCCCTGCTGCCACAGTCCATTACAGTATCTTCCAATTCCTCCGTTTATTTTCCTCATGTAAAGCTTTTTATTGCCATCATTTTATATTTCTTTTACCTCACTTCTACTCTGTCCTGAAATTTGAGAATTCTTTTTTTCATCTTTCATCAAAAGCCACATTGTGATGAAAGACCATTTGTGTAATAATAGTGTCAATACCCAAATTAACCAAAATAAAATAAAATACAAAATAACTTAGGTAATACCCAAATTAATTGTCTTGTCTTCTGTGAGAAATGCTTGAAAATATGAAAGAGTCTGAAGCTAAGACAAAGAAAATGCTGTCTGAAACTGTTCAAAAGTGAATACCCTCTACCTGCTGGAAACATATAAAACTCAGGATAGCATACCAAAATAAAATCTTTCATAACTTTATCATTTAAAAAAAGTCATTCTCCTACTCTGAACAATGTTTATTTCTGTATCATTGTCTACACATTGAGTTGTGTCAAAGATAAAGACAAAGTGGTGATAAGCAAAATGACACATTTTCACTTCCACTTTGGAGTCTACAAAAATCATCTTTCTTCCCATCTCTCCAGTGGCAATTCCAGACAAAGTAACACAAATGTTCTCTAAGAACAGAGATGAACTGTCTGTTCTTCACAAGCCGATGTAGAAAAGGCTTCGAACTAAAGAAGTTTCTCTTCCTTCCATGCAGGTCTGTTCACCTTCCGCATAAATGCCACCTACCCAGGTATGGTTTCACAGGCAGGTCGTCGAGCAGCAGGTGCAGCAGCCGCTGCGTGTGTGAGCGCTGGCGGTTCAGCGAGGTCACCCTCATTTCTATAGCTGCCGTCTTCATCAGCCACGACATCTGGTTCAGCGTTGAAATCTCATGTTCTGGGTGGATATAAGGCAACAATTATAATTTGAACACAAGTAATATTGCTTTCTTCAAAAAAAAAATCTATTGCTTGAAAAGGCTTTTTAGAGAAGGTCACTACTTGCTCAATGGTAATCTCAGTAAAAAAGATCAAACATCTACCCAACATAAACACCAACTTTGAGGTTGACAAGGCTTGAACCAGGGCCTTCAGGAGTCTCCATGTTCTATCTTCATCTAATCTAGATTCTTAAGATATGTAATTAATCATCCAAAAGCAAATCTAAACTTAAAAAAATGCATTACCAAGTAATATCTCAAATTGTTTTCAAAAAAGTGAGGGAGAAGGTGAGTATACAAGTGGTTCCAACCACCATCTTTCTTTAGTTCTTATTAGCACTCGCAGTATTAGCTTTCAAAAACACACGTTTTCTCCTGTAACATGATCTAAAAAAATCACATTGAAATTTTAAATATAAATTAGGATTTGCTCCTAGAGATTTGATGGGGCCCAAAACCAGCATACATTTTTAAGGAAGTTCAGCATTAACTCTATGAACTTTCTACACAGGCAGAGCTGAAGCTCGCAAAATTAGATGATCAGCAAAGTAGTAGTAAGTAATTTCATTTAATAATGCTGCATATGTTTTCTATATGGTTCTTAGGGATTCAAAGGATATATTCAATTTTAAGCAAATATTATCTTAGTACAAAATTACCTTTGATGGAAAATGGCAAGTATTGCAACTGAGTGAATAAGAAATCCTGACTTGTCCTCAGATATCTCATAGTTGGACCGGATGTGTCAGCGCATGCACACAACTGATAAATCACCTGACAATCAAAAACAGTAAATATCTATTTCTGGAACTTATTTAAAAAAGAAACAAGCAAACCATCAAATTAGATGAAGCATAACACTGTTTCACTGCTGAAATAATATTGCCTATACTTACAGTAAGTTTCCCACTAGCCTACTCCATGGCGGAATAAATCCTATACAAAAGACACTGAATTATAACATTAAATTTCTAGCAGCACATGGCTGTTCACCTACATGACATCAAAGAGCTCATGGCTTTCTGCTTGTCCAGCTCACTTAAAGTATTTTTCAACTGTTAGATTCATCAAAATTTCCTTTTAAATTATGTTCATATCTTTTTTTAGATTCTACATATTTCTATGATTTTTTTATTGCATAACTTTCTTACTACATGATTGAAGGTCAGTAAGACCTGAATACCTGATAACATAGTTCTGCAAGGTGAGGAGATTCCCGAACTGCTGTGGGACCATTCCTTGTTTCAGTACCTTTCTCCAGTATGTTCAAAATAGCATGAAGACACGTCCGTGGACAACCCAGGACACCTTAGAATACAAAAATAATACCCTAGCATTCTACAAATATAGCTTATGCATATAGAATTACAGACGCTAAATCCCTGTGCCGTACTATGCTGTTCCACAAAGCAGCAAGAAAAAGATCTGTGAAATATGCTTCTGAATCAATTAAAAGGGGGAACTGTATTTCAGCAAAAAAAAAAGAAAAAAAAATATTAAAAAAAGAACTTAATTTTTATAGCTAGTCTGTGGGCTTTTGAGCCACTGGTGAAACAAGGACAAATTATGCAACTAAATCTTATTTATGAGTTTTCTATCATAAAAAGCTCTATAGAAAGACTCAATCGCTCTTTTTTCTTCCTTTTTTCTTTTTTTCTTTTTTAAATATACTGGGTGAATCACAGAATCAGAGAATGGCTGAAGTTGGAAGGGACCTCTAGAAATCATCTAGTCCAACCCCCTGCTCCAGTACATAACACAGGGTGACAACACTATTCTTAACAAACTTTCATTGCAATTCATTCCAATGGAATGCAATGCATTCCATTATTTCATAATTTCAAAGGAGTTTTTTAATTTGTCTTTAGATGGCTAATTGTTAAATACTGCTCATAAAGGCTCCAGGCACTACAACTAAGGGAAGAAGGTAAGAGATTTTCATACTAAAATCGAAATTCTGTCTATTTGCATTTCCCTTTTCTTAGTGCTCGTACCAAAACTGAATAAATGCTCTATCGATTTTTCCTCTTCGTACCTGGGTCTTGCAGATTTGTGGTGCTGACAGGTTTCTTTAGTTCATATCCTAAGAGATACAGAGCAAGACTGGGAGGACTACACTCGAGAGAGGTGATCAGAAGATTCAGAATATTGATTCTTGTTTCGTGATGGATTCGTGCCCGCCTCTTCTCAGGCTCCAGCTCTCGAATAACAGAACAAAGACAACAGGTGAACAATGAAATGACACAACTTGTTTGGAAGAATCCTCAAAGCATTGAGGACACATGCAAGAAAGCTAAGGCTATGACTTATATCAGTGTATAGGTATCAAGATTTCAAATACAAAAAAAAAAATCAAACTATTACCAACACAGTTCTAAATAAGGTAGATATCTAAATAGATAAGAACAATGCTAAATACTTTTACTGGGAAATATATTCAATTTTTGGTAGCTGATCATACCCTGAGCATAGCTTAGATTAACAAGACTTTAGTGTTCTTTCTGCCATGGGATAAAGAAAATGACACACCCCAAAAAATGTTTATGGTTTAATAGCAGAATATGCCCTTTATGTTACTTGCAATGACTTCATTCTATGCAAAATAAAATATGTAAAGAATTTTAAAAGCCTTTTATTTACCTTCTTCTGAACTAATTAATTCTTCTGCGTCTTCGTTGTCCAAACATTCCACAAAGCCAGCCATCAGCTTCTGACTAACACTCTGTATTCAGCAAAGGAAGGATAGAAATTAAAAGATTTTTAAGTGAGACTGTAGAAGAGTATAAAATAATAATTCTTTTTACACCTCCCCCACATAGGTAGAAAAAAATCCAGACAAAAGTTAATCTAGTTGTTGGAGTCTTGACTGTTTTAAGCATAGGCCAGCTATTAAGCCACTAACCAGAAAAAAAAGCAAAGCCTACTCTTGGTAAATATGCTAAATTATCCTTAGAGATATTGTCAAGAAAAAAAACTCAATATATCAGAAAATATAATACATAGAGGTAAAACAATATAATTTTAATACATTTCATCCAGAAAAACTATCTTTTAAAACAACATTATGGAATACTAGAATTTCTCCACCATTTGTCTCTTTCCAAATCCTGTCAAACTGGCATTTACCTCATCATGTGTGAAATCACCAACTAGCTTTATCTGGATGTTGGAATTATCAGAAATAAAGCATAATATCTTCGAACTTTCAAAAGCCAGTTCAGGATTGCTGTTTCCATGATAAAGGTACCTTCAAAATAAAATAATATATGTTTTAAGCTGTTGCATTTTAATTTTTCAAGATAGTAATACAATGAGAAATATCATGTTTAGAGGTAAAACAATTACAAATCCACTTCCGTAATAGTTTTTTGAAGCTGCAAAAAAATTTCATGCCACATGAAGCACCTAACACTTCTCTGTCATTAGTGACAGGTAGGGATGATAACCACTCCTAGATTTTGTTATCATTTCGTTTATCCTACATCTACTTCAAATGCTGCAGCAAGTTAAACTGGTAAAATGTTCCCAAAAGAAATGTCTAGAAACTTAGTATCGTCAGATGATACAGAAACGAGTCAGCATCACTGAAGAGCAAAAGTAAAAGTAGCCACTGCAAAGCAAACACTTGCAAGAAACAAAATTCAGAATCTCTTAAAGAAGGTTAAGAACCTTATTTTGTTTGAAAACCATTTGCAAACAGTTGTTACATGACAAACTTAACAAGGTAAAAAAAAATCAGTAAGAGAGAAGCTGATTTTACTGTGCTGCATGCCAGAATTTCATGACTTACGTGGCCAATTCTACTATTCATCAATATTGGCTTGTAAGTAAAATTATTATGAAACTGAGCAACAACAGAGGTTGCCAGTGGTAAGTGGAAATCAAAGTTTCACAATTCTTCATTTGAAACTGCGTTTCAGATTGCTTGATTTTTGCTCATTATAGTAATTAATGAGCAATACTTTAAAATATTAAACTGTAGCACTGAAGAAAGTTTGTTCTCCCACTCTATGACAAAGCCTGGGTTGAAGTGCAAATTGTGAGGAAATCATTGCACATAGAGCAATTTAGAAAAAAACAGTGAGAAAACTAATTTCAAAATGAAAAAATATATATAAATTCAGATGCCAATCTTGTACCAGTGTACACATGACTATACCATCTATGGAAACATCCTCTCCCCCAGGTGCATGCCCTATACAGACCAAAATATTAGCTGGGAAAATCTAATCAAAGGATCGGGACCCAATCACTTCCGTGCTCCCACAACCGAGTGCCCTGTGCATACCTGGCAATATTCACCACGTGATCTGCCTTCTTAGTGCGAGGATTGATTCCTTGGAGCAGCTGCTCTAGTGGTGTGACAATAAGGGAAAGGTGGCTCTCCCTCAAGAGATCCATGAAAATACTCTCCTGCTGTAAAACCAAGTTGAGAAGTCCAAGGCAATACTCCACAGCTTTCTCCAGATGCTTCTTCCCTGCAGTGCACGAAGAACCATATGTAAAGCATAACAGCAGTTAAGTAACAAATGGGCTACATTCATAAACCTCATTCACCGAGTCTTGCAGCAAGACGGAAATTGTCAGTTGTTTACTTCAAGGAATTTCCCCCAAAACCTAGTTTTTATATGCAAGACAAACAAGAACTAGCTGAACACGTGTCATGTCAACTAGAATTCCTAACTAGTACGCACTTACACTTAACATGAAAACTAAACTCAGTGCACATACCAGGAAATGGAGCGTAAGTATCAAGCTGCTTCACCCCCTCTTCTAGCAAACTGAGGGACAGTTCCAGCATTGGTGATTCGTTCAGCAGATGATACATCAAGTTGAATCCAGGTGGCTTATATGCTACTACTTCTTCTCCTAAACAGAGAACAAAACACTACTAACTAATAGAAGACTCCCATTACTTAAGCCAGTAACAGTTTCTTGTTGCTGCACGCAACATCTCAACTGATGAAACTGCATACAAGATCTTCAGAATTTATCCTTACCTATAAGACATTTGGACATCTAATAAGAATTTGGGAAGAACGGTAGTGTCAATTATCATTCTTCTTAAAAATTTAATAGCAGGATTTCAATTTTAACCAGATAGAGCCTTCCTAAGCAGATGTGACCATGAATTCAAATCAATGATGAGCTTTAGGTGAGGGCAAGAATTGGCTATCAAAAATTGCTCAAGTCAGTGTAAGTGCCCAAATTTGTTTGTTGAAGTAAAGGCAGAAAGAACCTTACAAGACTGGGCCAAGGTTACTGAGAAGTTACATTTTCAAGTGGCTGATGACTTAAGAAGTGGCTATGGTGGCTCTCATGCTATGGCATAAGCATCAGATTGACATTCACTGCTAGGAAGAAACTTCACACTACAGAAAAAAAAATGCAGCACAAGTCAAGTTCATATGAGCCCTAAACTCCCTACAGCGAAGCAAGTTCCATCTACTTTGTCCTTTTAAAGACCAGTTGCCTAGAACTGAATGATTTCAGAATCATAATCCCACTGCCACTATCTGCTCTAATTGAGGTCTGAATATCGTTAAAAATAGAGGGTATATCAAATACACTAACACCTGTAAGTTAACACTATGAGTCTAGTGGAGATTTAGATACAGACCAAAGAAACTCAGAGGAATAAGCTGAAGAACAAGATTTTTAAATGTCAAATAACAGTTTTTAAGCAAACCTGCAATATAAGAAGGGAGAGGAAAAAAAAAGACCATCCACATAAGCAGAGCTAAAAAAGCAGAAAAGAGTTTACATGAAGCACTAGTGACTCAGCAACATGACTACCTATTGTATATTGTCTTTTTTGAGTATCTTTCTATCTAAGAGTCTTGGTCCAGCTTTTCATCAGCTTACATACAATATTTACAAGATCACAAGAGAGAGGTAAGAGAGCAGAGCAAGTCACAATTCTGTTTTCAGTGAATGAATGAAAAAGTTAACCTTGTAACTCCACATATTGGTCCACAAAGTCTTCAAGCTGAGGAACATAATCTCGCAGCAATTTGTAAAACACTTCGAGAACTGCCTCAGCTACTTCCCACTGTAGATAATCATAAAAAAGAAGAAAATCAAATGCAGAATATGATAATATGATAGAAACTTCAGTAAAACACGAGGAAGATAAAGAACACAATGATCAGTGTAATATTGTACTAGATGAGAAGTATGAAACCACTGCCTAATTTTAAAATACTATCCCACAACATTAGCAATTCAACACGTCAAATACTTTGAACTATCAAGTTTCCTTTCTAAAGTAAAATGGAATCCTAAATGCTGTTTTATAATGTACATATTAACACACTAAAGACCACATGCAATTAACAGTCTTTATCAGGTATAAAATAAATAGCTTGCAGGATCAGTTTAGCAAGCACTTTTATCCAAAACCATCATAAAACAAACCCAAATTCCTTGGTTTAGCAAGTCAGGCATATTCTGTATGGTAACAATATGGAAAGGACAAATCTGAATTGCAGATTAAGGTATGACAGAGAGGTTCAGAAGTCATTAGCCAACTGATTCTAATAATTCTTACAAAGAATGTATAATTTAAGGAGTCTTTTGCAGACTCCTTTGAAGTAGTTCATAGATCCTGATGACCCCTTAGTTGAAAAAAGGCACCAGCTTAAAGAATCAGATCACCTTGAACTGCTCAAGGTTACTTCTGCTGCATGAAAGTTAAGCATCTGCACAAGTTCTCAAACGGCAGATCTAAGCCACATCAGCAGTGCCAAACTATTTTAACTTAAATATATGTCAATACACCCTAAACGATTTTCAAACACGAGTTACTTTTTCAGCGGCTCTCCGGTAGGCTCTGGTGCGAAATCGAAGAAACACGGAGTCCCTGAGGAACTGGAGATAGGGATCAAAGCCCGGCGGGCGGAGACCTGCTCCCAAATTAGAGGGGAAGGAGCTCTCCACCAGCGTGCTGATGAGTCGGCAGAAGGCACGGGTTAAAGGATATTCCTCACATCGAGACTCAATCTCATTCAATTCAACCTGCCCGAGGGGGCAGAGAAAGAAAGAAAAAAAAATCAAAAATCTTGTGGGAGGAAGAAATATGCAAGAACAAATAAAATAAGGGTATCCTCTCTGAATTACAGTGAATTGGCTTTGCTGCATTTTTGGCACCATGTGCCACAAGCAAAACAAAAGCAGTGAAGCAACAGCACTGTCATTTCAATCCAACAGAGCACTATTCATTCAGTTCTGAGTTCCTAAAAGACTTGCTCCAATGCCTAACTGAACTCTCCTTTTATCTACCACTTTCATTAGGAAGGCAGCGAGCTGTACCAAGATGCAACAAATACAACACAAATACAAAAATGCTGCTACTGTGGTCTAAAACAGCAGTGATTAAAAACAGTGAGACAAAATGGAAAAACCTCAATAAAAAGTGCTCTTAAAGAACCTGAAGGTTTAAACACTGCCCTCTTACATGAAATAGATTCAAAAAATGGGTGAGATTTACAGAAATTATAAGAAGACTTGAGAATAATCTGAGAAGCAGAGAAAACATAGCTCCTATTTTAAGGGTCTCCTGCGGACATAACAGCAAAATCTGGACAGCTGTAGCCACGCAGAGGCTGCACTCATATGAAGACAAGCAGAGAGGGCACCCAGAGAAAGAGAACTCCTCACCTCAACACCAATTGCTTGTCTCTGGCCTGGAGTCCTCACTGTCTGCAATAGCTTCAAAACAGAAAAAAAGAAAACACATAAATACATTTCACAAAATCAATGTGCACCTGAACATTTCTATCAGGATTAAAAGGCAAACATTTTTTATCTGTACGAAGAGGTTTTCTATATCCTATTCAAAGCCCAAAAGTTAAGATGAATTGTACTGTGTACGCTTGGAGCTTTACATCCTCAAACATCTGCATCATGTTTATTGTTAAAATGAATAAAGATCAGAAATTCTTTCAGATCAATGATTCATCATTTTTTTTTCTCTTACATTGACTTGAGGCAGACATTTATCTTGTTTTCTCTTACAACAGTATATTTTAAAGAACATCACAAACTAGAAAGCAAGTCAGAGAATGGTTAAAACATTACTATTTATAAAATGTCATTATCATCATGGTCTTTTTATTAATAATTAACAAGCCAGCAGTTGCAGTTCAAGTGCCTAAGGTTTCCACAGAAAACAAAAATAGTCTGAACCATAATATATACTAGAAAATAATTCCAACCCCTTATGATTTCTGAATTAACAATACTGAGGGCATTTTCATCTGATATCCATATTCTTAAAGTTTCATATTTAAAATTCTTCTCTGATATCAAGACTAAAACAAAAAGAAGTCCTATTTTTAAAAGCAGGGGCTTTCAACATATATATGGTGCTTGCCATCTTAGTTGTAAAATCTGGCAACTGTGTATTTGAGCTTATATTTAACTTTTTCCTCTCAAAAACAGATGCCTGGAGCTTTTTAGACAGAGTTCCTTCCTTCCATTACCATCATTCATATATTAAAAATATGATTACATAAAAAGTATAATAAAATTATTTAATGAATGAAACATTTGTTATAGAAGACAAAGTTGTTTTTAGAAGTGCTGAACACATAGAACTATCACTTAGAATATCTGTATTTATGTAAACTAATCATGGCTGTTGAGATCTTTGAGACACAAAAGCATACAGCCATTTTAAAACTTGCTTTGAAATAAAAATTGCATTAACCAGACAACATACACAGTAATATTTCATCTCTGAAAAAAAAAATGAAAGAAAAGTCAATATTTAACAATGGAAACAAGAACATTTCAATGTCCAACAATTTCATCAAGTTGGGATGCTATAGTCCTAAAGGCATAAATTCCCCAAATACCTGTGTGTATTCCAAGGATTGCCAGATTGAAGAAGCTATATCATGAGATTTTCCAAAAGCAGTAAGAGTTTCTAACAATTCTGCTTTCAAAACAGGATGAATTGTACACTGCAGAAGTCCCAAAATTACCACCACAGGGGTCCACTGAGGGTGTTCACAGAGCGCCACGCGAGCGCTCTCACTCTGCAGCGTCAAACAAAATTGCACATCATTAGTTTGAAAATTATTAATGCTCTACAACCTCTGATTCACAATTTAGCATCATCAACAAGCAGCTAAAATTAGATTAACACTGCTTCGATCAATAAAGAAAACTTGAGTATGATAAATCTATTGTAACATTTTGTTTTAGTAGACACATATTCATAGCTATATTCCTAGGCAAGATCAAGTACTTATAATATTAGACAAACTCTTCAAATCTGATGGGGAGATTAAGTATCACTCGATACTTCCAGATAAGAATAAGCCTCTAGATTATTCATCCATTGATAGTTACCTGCATTCCCAGAAAATTTCCAGGTTTTTGTTTGATAATGCCAAGTAATATAAGTTTTAATGCTGATATAACAGCTTACGTATTTACACTATAAACTAATCTGGCTTTTAGGGAAACAAAAAAAAAACACTTTTGATAATAGATAGGATTGGCAGGATTGATAGAATTACTAATAGAATTAATAATTTCTAAAAAGCTTCATCACTTTCACTGATTTGTTCTGTATTTGCATTAGCAAAGTCAAAGGGCATCTCGCTACACCACAGAACTTTTATGCTGCTATTCTTCAAACTGTTAAACTGATTGCTTTGGTGAGTAAACTGAAGAGCACACTATCCAGAATCAGCAGAGAATTAGCCTCTATTGCAACCTTATTCTCTTGGAACTTCCCCTCCAGAAAAATTCTGGCATATTTTACTCTTTGGTAAGGAGATAGTTTGAATCTAACTCCAGTGGCAAGTTTGACAGTTCTCTTGCAATTTTTTTTACCACTTTCTTTAAACTCATTTATTACTTTTGCCTTTCCTAACTTTCCTAATTTTCATAATTAAATTTAAATGCCTTGAGCTCTCTTACTGTATTGTAATTTCTTCTGAAAATATCTCAGTTCTGAAAGACATTGCCCAAAGAGGCAAAGCAGAAGCAGAAAACAGGAAAATCAGCAACACTGGAAGTGCAGGAAAAGGTTTCGCTTCCTCCTGATTCATGCTGTGACTTCATTCTGAGCATGACTGTTATTCCTGACGCTGTCTATGCTTCCGAACTTCCCAAATCAAATAAAGTAACTGTTGATACATCTACACTGCATGCCTTTCCTGATCACATTTACTTCAAGGCTGATTGACAAATAAAACCGTAACAAAGGAACTAGTTCAAATGACATTTTGCAAGAAAAACACATATTAACACAGAAAAACAAACAAAAGGTTACCTACCCAATTAATTATAACAGTGGTAAGCTGTAAAAAGGCAATTAATCCATCCTGTTCTTTCTGTGTGATTCCTCGGAGAGGCAGGTGACGATACTGGACGCTGTCTGCACTTGGCAAGTCTTTTCTTAAGTGCTCATGATAGAGCATCAAAGAGTGAAAGAAATGCTCCCAGGAGACAGGGCTCCCACCTGCTCCTTGGATATTTTCCACTAGAAAAACAACAAATGGGTAACAGTGATTTTTTTTTCTTAATTCTTTCACAGGCTGATAAGGAGGCTAGTGCAATTTAAAAAAGGAAACTTTGCTACCCGGAGCAGAAAACAGCTTGAAGCTAAGCCACTGTCAGTGGTTCTTATATTTTTTTTTTTTGTAGAGATATGAAGATGTTAATATAAAAAGCCAGTACTGATAAGTTTGGATTTTTATGAATCAGAATGTTTGTAGCACTATTTGCAATCTTCAAAGTGCTTGTTTTTCATATTGATCAATGCAAAATTAACAGGAAACCCAGGACAGACTAGCATCTCTTTCTTTGTTCTGTTAGCACTTTTAATGTGTAACAGATGCTTCTGAAAAAAAAAAGTTCAGGAAATATAACTTTACTTACAATACACACAACTTAATTTGGAGCTGTGATTCACTTTTATACTTTACACTGAGCAAAACTGACATTCTGTATCTTATATTTCTTATACAGGTGGTTTGATTATTCAAGTTCCTTGCTAGGACATGCAGACTTTTAATTACATCTTCAGTCTCTCTATCCAGGTTACATTTCCAAGTGAAACTTCCAATTTCATCTTCATACTAATAATGAAATGTTAGAAGTAAGAAGTCGAAATTTATCTCATTTGAATCTTTATAATTCTCTACTTCATAAAAAAAGAGAGTTGAAAAAGAGATCCCCATGGCTTTCCTTACCATGACTACTGCCATTGACTTTCAGCAAGCTAAAGCAGTAGTGAGCACACTGGGGCCCACTAGCTAGTCCCCGCAGCATTTTCAAGTATGGGATGTAAATCGTGGAGGGAAGTAGATCTCCCATTTGCCTAACAAACTTTGACAAGACAACCTAGAACGAATAAAAAATAAATGTTTTTTTTAAAAGAATCTCATCAATTTTAGGAAAATAATAGACAGCCAAAGAAAAGCAGATTTTAGTTTAATCAAATACAGAGAAAAAAAAATCTCAACTCAAAACTTTTTAATTGGCATTTTACATTTCCCTGAAAAGTGAAAACGTTTTAAGAGGAAATAAATGAGATAAAAATCTCACAGCACAAATTAAGATTTGTGGGGACTGGATGGAGCCTGCATGTTTACTCCGCTACGCAGTAAATCACAAACACAGCAGCTCCTCCCAGGGTCCAGTTCAGGACTCCACAGGTCGCACCAGGTCCTAAATTACTTGCTCCTATTCTAGGGGCGTCTCAAGGTGTGTCCAGTTTATCCTGTGCTAGATTTGTCTAACTTTGCACACTGCTTCAGGAAGCACTGAAAGTTGACCATATCTCACTTCTAGAGCTTTGGAACAGTATTATCAATTTCAATTGCTTTTTCATTCTATTTTTAGTTGGGATTCTCATGGCTTATCACCCTGGGTTTTAAATAATTAAAATTTCTTGTGGATTTTTACCCATAAAAATACTATGACTCTCTCAAATATGATGTAAAAAGTTTTTTGTATGTAAAAAAGTTTACTTCTCAGTTACAGCAAAGAAGAAAGCAGTGGTCATCAGCTAGAAAATAATATGCCTAAGGCAAAAATGGCTGAGCAGCTGTAGCCATGTGGCTAAACAAGAGATTAGACTCTTTGTCAGTAAGTTATTAACAACCATGAAAGACAGGCAGTAGCTCATTTAGAGCAAGCAGCAACGACTATGTTAGGCAGGGCAGGACACACTCAGCAATAACATCTTGTTAGAGGGTAGCTCTAGCAGTGATTCCAAAATCATACCAATCTTTCTTTTCAAAAAACAAAATAAACATAAAAATCACAGCCAAACTTGCCATCACCTGTTACTGATTCAACCTGCAGCTTTTATAATTTTAATTTCAAATTAAGAGTAATTACTCAAGAAAATTTTATCTTTTATTTACAAATGGAAAACGTCTAGATAACCTGGCGCTGAGGAGGTCGCTGATGAGCCACTCCAAGGTAGGATCCCATGATGGTAGATGTCTGCAAAGGCTCTGATGGACACCAGTATTCAAGAGCAAGCTCCAGATTAAAGGGGTCTTTCTTATACAATTCAGCAATCTACCAGGGAAAGGAAGATGACAGGAAGATATCAACTATGTAAAGAAGAAAACTGACATTCTTTTAACATCAGAAATCAAACTAGTAAATTCATTCCTCTATAAGAAAAGTCATAGAAAAGCCTACATACTTAAGAAAAAATGCATCTAATTAAAAAGGGCAAGACACAGCACTCTATATTATCATTCAGATATAGATTATTTGATAAAGCAGGAAAGTCACAATAATTTTTGCTGATGTAATTTTAAAAATAGAGCTTACTAAAAGCATTAAATGCTCCAGATCTCTCCGAAGGGAAAGCGGTGGCTCATTACCCAACTGAATACTCATGTGGATCATGCGAGCATCTTCATCAGCACGATTTCTCAGCTGTTTCACCTGCACAATTTATGAAGTGGAGAAACACACTGGTTATATTTAGCTAACAATGAAATAAAACAATTTAAATGACCAAGCTGCCTAATAGGCTATTAAAAAATGAAAAAGCAACTGAACTTCCATGCACATCACAATAGTATTTTTACAGAACCCGTATTCAAAGACCTATTCAATCACTTCCTTATTTAGCAAGGCCCTCAGTTCACAAGAAAAGCCCTGAACAGATAACACACGAGCTTTTCCCCGCTAACTTCATCATTTCCTCTAGATTAGCCCCAAAAGCTTTATTCCTTTCCCTCTTTTTACTTAGAAAGCTAGCAAAGTTAGACTCCAAACAAATATTTAGCCCAGTATCCACACAGAGTAAAAAGAAATAGTAATAACTGTGGAATAATGTTTTCTGTATTTAGACTCGTGGGCATCTTTTAAAATACAGTTATTTAAGCTACCTCTGCTTATAGAGACTTTTTAAAAAAGTTTTGACTGATGTGATTACTTTAGCCTTGGGAAAGTTGTCAGAAGCAACTAAAATTATTAGAACATGTCCGTAAATACAATAGCTAAAACGAGAAGGGAGGGGAAGCACAATTGCAACAACGAAAAAAAGACGTCCCTTAATCAGTGCCCTAGAATACTTTGTTAAAAAATGAAATAATAAAAAAAAGCTAAACAAAAAGAGCTGATGTTTATTTTAAAAATCTCCAAAAGCCTTTGACAAAACTATTCACTTTCTTCTAGCCTACTATAGGGTGCTAAGGGAAGAAAATCTTTTTTAACATATTAAGTAGACTGAAAAACCAAAAGGCTGTCTACAATATGTTCAGATATATTTTCAAAAAGATTCTTAAGGCTCAAATTTTTGTCCGGCCAACATTGTTTTCCTTTTGCCAGTTTGCACTGAACAAAAATTCTTTCTTTTGCACATTGAAAAAAGCACTTATTTAACAGCTAAGACACCAAATAAAAACAACGAAGTTAACAAAACAGTATCTCTATCAATTAAACAAAAGCATTTTCATAGAACTATAATTTTCAATGCCTGGATACAAGCACAAACTTTGCACAAGCTTTGCACCAAAACAAAACAAATAATTGCTTCAAACACTTTTTTCCTCTCTTCTTCAGTGTATTTGCTGTTGCAGTGAAAATCACAGATTGTTTTACTAGCACCTTACGCCACTGAAGAAAAAGGAGAATTCTTCTCCTTAAACATGAAAAAGACTAGTTTAAAAAAAGACAAAGTCAGTGAATTTAGATGATACTAGTCTGTATCAAATAAAAAAGACAAAAGAAGCATATATTACATCACTGTCAACAACAAAACTCATGTAAATTTTAAGCATTTAAAACAAAACAAAATCATTACAAAGCCTTGCTTTGCAAATCGCACTACACTTAAGTAAAATTTGTTTTTAAAAATACTTTGATCTGGGAAAATAAACCTCCAAACTGCACCAGTCCCGTAAAGTGAACAGGCTTTCTGAACTGCAGCATGTCAAGTTCGGGTTGATATCTGAACCTACATATTGTTTATCCTAATTTTACAAATCTGGAGGAGATATCCAAATTCCTCAAGGAGTGCTGCTGACATAATCAACTTACTTTCATTGGCATAAGCGCAAGGAAGTCTGTGACGAGGTTATGAATTTTGCGAATGTAAAATTCCTCCTGGTAGAAATTTTCTGACTTCACCACAGATTCGGTCAGGAACAGAAAGACATTATCAGCAATCGCTAGCTCTGCCATCGCCTCGTCTGCCTCAGTGAATTCTGCAAGAACTAGGCAACCAAAAAAGAGGTTAAGACAAAAAAAACAAAACAAAACAAAACAAAAAAAAAAACAGAATTCTCAATGTGTTTCAAAATACCTGGTTAACTTGCAAACTGACAAGCTTCCATCAACCATATTTTTTTCCACTGTTCAGAAAAAAACACCCTACTAGAAAAGAACCGTTGACACAGGATGTTCTGCTTTTAGTCCAACTTAAAGTGCATAATCCATCTACCAGATTAAACCTAAGACTGTAAACTATGAATCACAAACTAAGCTTAATTAGAAAAGTTATGAAATATGTTTTCCCTTAAAAGATATTTTGGTGTAATCTCAATTCTGACCTGAAAAGTTTGAAAATACAAGGGAAAAAAGCAAACAGATCCGTCCTCTCAACATGCTGGAAATCAACTCTGCAGAGGCAAAAAGTCATAACACAAAACTATTCTTAACTTAAGCCTTAAAAGTGCTAAAATCCCACTTTCACATTCTCTTTCACTTAAGAGAACACTGCAGTATTAATGTCTACAAGCAGCAAATATTTCTACATATGTTTACATTTCATGGCAATTAATTCTTAACAACCAAACTGCAATATACTGAGCATATACTGCAAAAGTTTTAAAGAAGCTTGTCAGCAGCATTTTTATTACAAAGATATTTACTAATGGTTCAGAAAGGCACACAGTACTTTGACTTTCAGCACTTGCAAGCTCTTAATACTGAACTGTAGCAACTGGTGAACTTTAGAGTACTTTACCTGTCACGTCAGATAATTGGGATATTCCACGTAATGCCAGTGCCCAGGCTAATCTCACAGTCGCCTGCAGCCCTGGTAGCTTCCATGCTTGAGATTCCTGAAGGCGAGTGTGTATTGTAGCTATATACTGTCTGTCTGCTAGTAGAGGGAGTCGGAGGATCAGATCTTAAAAAAAAATTGTAATATACTGAATACTGTAAAATTTGCATTCAAATCCCCTTGTCAAGTAAAGAAAGTAAACATAAAAGGCAGAATCAATACTCAATAGTTCCTAAAAAATATTTATGTATTTAGGCACTCTCTCCCAGTAATTTATCTGAGACCATTTTTTTTTTGCATTTTGTATTATGATCATAGTATTCACATGTAAACTTTATCCAGATTGATACTGAAACAACTGTATTCCCCTGCATAAAACAACTGTTCCATAGTATGCATATTTCAGGAAGATGTTATGCTTTATTATAATAAACTTCAATAGAATTGTTTTGTAGTAATAGTAGTAGTAGTAGTAGTAACAAAACTGGTTAAGTAACAGTTTATCTATTTGCATGATTTACCCTCCCTGGGAAACTTGCCAGCATTACCTTCACGATCCTCTGTTCCTTGTTCTAGAAAGCTGACATCAAAGCAGTAAAGGAGAGCCATGAGAAGAGACAAGTTCACTCCATCCAGAGAGCCATCAGCTTCCACCGTTACCTTCTCCAGGTAACTTATGAGGATTAGAGTGTCATCCTTACTCAGAGGGGACTGGCAGGTCCAGACAAAGAGACTTTCAGCCAAGGACTGTCGGCACTCTTTGATGAGGTCAGAAACCTTTAAAAACAAAACAAAACAAACCCAAAGAAGTGAGCAAAGCAAACTGGCAACATAGTTCGTTTTCCTCAGGCAAACAATATGGCCAGTGAAAGTTAAAAATGACTTTAAAAACAACAGCTAGTGAAAAATACTGCTTTTTTATTTGTTTGTCTAATTGCTAGCCAAAGAAAAGCATCTTTCTGCTAGTTAAAAGCATTCACATTCCTAGGCATTCCACATGGAGTACAAGTAGATATTTTCAAATTTGATTGTATGCAAACAAAAATCTCTGTCAAAGCCAGAAGGCATAAATCTGTGCAGAATTTTCATAGCTGTAAACATATTACATACACAGAGGTCACATCTCCTGTCTGTATTATACACACACTGTGAACGGATGGGTGTGTTGAAGAAGGTCGGAGCTGTAAGATTTACCCTCTTAGCCTCCAAAAGAGATGTCCTTACTATATAAACTTACTATATAAACACAGAATTTTTAAGACACTGAACAATTTTAAAGAGATTTAAAATTTTAAATCAATACTCTTCGCTTATCCAGACAAAGCATTTATATTAACTTGAATATATAAACATAAGTGAATTCTAACATTCCTAAACTATGTCTTATGTGAAAGCTGCCTACCATTTTCATACTAAAAATATGATTTTCATTTTATTATTTGCTAAAATATTGCATGCTGTGGTAAAACTAAGTACACTCAAAATAATGTTTTTCTAACAGTTCTACTAAAATCACCTGCTTTGAAGAAAAGAAAAACATTTATTTCATTTGCTGACTCTGTTCTTCCTCCCACACTGGGTTTTCAGCAGACTTGAAAAGCAGTTAAACAACTGAAAATCTCTTTAAGAAGTCACTAAAATGACCTTTCATAGCCATCCTTAGAGATACCATTGAATTTAGCTAAATAATCAGTTTCTAATAAAGTTCTTGACCTATACTCGTTGTGACTGGTTAAATAAAATGAATTTTAAGGCAAAGACAAGTATATTCTTTGCATACTTGCTACAGTAATATCAAAAATAAATACACTACTTCCCTTATCTAGGGGAAAACAAACTGGCCTATTCTATCCCATAATGCTTTTTAGAAAGGTCACGCATCAGAAAGAAGCTCAGAAATTAAAACAATAATGTTGAAAATTTTCCTACTACAGATAACTCTGCAGTTAGTCACAGTCCCAATCAGCTGCAAGGAGTACAAAAATCAAAACTCATTTTCAAGCAATGCTCACTGCTCACTTTAATTTGCTTTCTTCCTGTCCTTGATTATATTTCCCTGCTAAAGACAGGGTATGCTCTAGTATCACAGAACAGCAGAGAAATAGACAAAGTGCAGAGTAATCTGCTTCCCACAGTGCTATAGGACAAGCTGCAAAGTAGTTACTATTGCACCTTGGACACAGCTTTCAAAGATAAAGAATAGATATTGGAAAGCAAAAAAGGCTAAGTTACACCAATCTCTTAGTAGTACATTTTAATCTTTGCAATGACAGGAATATCCATTTCCTCCCTTACCTCTTTGCGATGTTTCTCACTGCCCAGCCCTCGCTCCCTCTGGAGTTTATCAAATTCATTGTTCAAATCAATATGAGACACAAGAGTGAGGATCTTCTGAGTCAAACCCTGCTCCATTAGTTCATCTGTAAAGCGTGTTGTCATGGTCATCAACTCTTGACTATAACGGAGGAGAAATGAACATAACAATTAATCAAACTATTCCCAAGCAGAGAGGAAGGAGTCTAAAATAATGAATCCCATGAAATTTATTTGATAATTATCAGAAAATGAATAATTACATTAGGTACAGAAAGCAACTAAACATGCACCACAAATCAGTAAACAGCGCTCTCTCAAAACATGCAGAATGGATACAAAGCTTTTGTGAAACAGTAGTTTCAAGAACTTGGAAAATGAGGCCAGTCCAACATAATTAAAATTTCTCTACGGGGAAAAAAGTCTTATGCATCAGATGCATGGAATTCACAAGTTCACAGCTACAGATGTCACTTTCTCACTAATATGAGTATTTGCAGCATTACACATATCCTATAGGAGTGGTGGAAATAGCTCTCAAGTGACCACTTTTGTTACGCTACAGCATTTGCATTTATATTGTAACACTCACTGTAACATCTTCCTCTAGTCAAGCAGTCATATTAGAAGTAAGTAGTGGGGTGGTACTTTTATTTTTACAATCAAAACAAGGTCACATACGCATACTATGTTCTCCAGTAAATAGTACATCCATTTTAAGCCAAGGCAGGCAAACAATTCTCTGCTTTGCTATGCTGGCCACATAGCACAGGTGGAAACTCAGTCTCTGAAATACTAAGTAAGCAGCACTATTTAGAGCTACATTGTCTGGAAGGATGTCTGATGAGAGACGTAGCTAAAAAGTGAAGTATAAATGAATTGAAAATAAAATTGCTGCCTCTATAAATCATTAAAAATATAGGTAAGATAAAGAAGAATGTTATGCTAAAAAAAAAAAAAAAAAAAAACAGTAAACAAAAAGTGCAGCTAGCAGCAGGTTATGAGGAACAAGGAAATTTGGGAGTGTTTGTACTCCCTAAAGTCTAATCAGTCCTAAAAGCCATCAAAACAGACAACTTTCTAGTGCGTTAGCTCACTCCAATACAGACCTGAGTTCCAATGTCCATGTCTTGCCTTGGCGTGACTGGATTAGGGTTCGTAAGGAATTGGCTATACATCTTTTTCCATCCCAGTACAAGAGAACAGCCACTAGACCTCTTGTAAGGCCAGGAAAATGAGGTTGCTGGTGCTCTCCTATTCAATGAAAAGACACAGAATGGTCACAGAAATTTAAAGGCATATGCTGATGTAGCCTTGTATTTCTAATAAAAATATAAAAATTGCACTCAGATCAGCTGTCATTATTTGGATATGATAATCATCACTTTGATTTGGTTTGAGTGCTTCAGAAAAATTATAGATGTTTTGGTGCTATTATCATTAAGATTTGTATTCAGCCGCTAGAAATATCCACAAATTAAAAATATAGAAGTGCAAGCCATAAATATCCTACTCCAATTGGCATCTGCACATTGATATTTACTCATCTTAATAATCAATTCAAGCACTGAATCAAGTCACTTTCCATACTTCTATAAATCAGTTTTTGATATAATTCAGTTATATATCACTATATAAATAATACATAACATGCAGAAACAACCTCTACAACTTTGCTCTATAAAGAAACTCAGTCAATTACTTTTAAATTATTCTCTAATTGAATGATATTTAGAGAAGATAATTCTTAAGAAAAAGAAAATGACCCTCAAATTATTCTCCCTTTTGCAACAGCTGAATAAAATAGGAACATATGTTTTCCAAACAGTGTTTTTATATTAAATGATTGTATTAACAAATTTCTAAGAACATCCTACACAATAGAAAACTAAGTGTTTGAATGAAACATGAATTCATGCAGTCACTTTCTTAAATATAAGCATAACCTAAGGAAGAAGGCCCCATACAAGCTGTATTTCTCCATCCCCTATTTTCCCTCCTCACCAGCTAGAAGGAGCTCAACAGCTGCCAGCTCTCCAATATCAAAGAGGTCACTGAGGATAAAGGCTTCTCTGATGAGTTGCTCTGGCAAAAGCCTGGTTCCCTGCTGACCTTGGATAGCAACCCCTTCTGTACTTGCTTTTTGAATTTTCTCATGCTGCTGAACATTCTTTGGCTGAGAGAGAAACAAGCATCACAAGTTATTCAAAATGGCATGATCAAATACTGACTAAAGCTTTAGGCATTAATCCTTCCTCACAAATGCAATTCTGACAGGTTAAATTGTCATCATAAAAACAAAGCCAGTGTTTTTAAACTCAGAGATAGTAAAGGCATCCTAAAAATGCTTTACACTTGCATGGTAATGGTCTTCCTGTGAGAATGTCCCAAAAAATCATCTTATGCAATCAGTGTTGATATTTAGTTTACTCAGCAAAACAATGACAGAAAGCAAATTTTGATAAAAAATAAATGTTGATACACTTAACAGCAATTGATATCAAAGACTGATATCATTGCATTATCCCATTCCAAAGTGCTACTTTCTGCATTATTCCATTCCAAAGTGCTACTTTCTGCATTATTCTTTCTTCCATGCAACTCAAATGCTAAAAAACAGACAAAATAATATACTTGACTGTTAAATCTCTGACTTAGTCTTAAAAATAATACGCTACTGCCAAAGTAACTTCACAAAAAGCATACATTATACTTCTGATGGTTACTCTGTGATCCACCAGTTAAGAAACAATGATTTTTTCCTAATTCTCTCACATTCCTAAAAGGATATCTTGCATGTTTTGTACATTCATGTGTTCATCTATCCAGTGTGTTGATTAAACTAACTGAAGCATGAGCATGTGCATGGACCAAACCAGCAGAAACAGTTTTGCCCTTCTTCTCTGATGCACAAAAGTAGCAGTGAAAAAAAAAAAAACAGTACTTGACTGATTGATCCTTAGATACTTTTTCTATTCCTCTAAAAGTAGCACTCAAATAATAATAAGAAAAAAGTTACATTTTTAAAGAACATATGTATAATGCACAAGACAAAACATTAAGTATTTTTCAAACTATTTTTATTCCTCTAGCAGGACAAGACTGCAATCAGTTGTGTCACCTACTGTAAAAACGTAGAATGAAAAGGACTTTCAGTGCCTAAAGGCAAGACAGAGCAAATTGTCAACTCAGCAATTCATTCCACAAGAGAGCATGAGGCCAGTACCGGATTTCTGAAGAGAGAAATGAAGTCGGATTTGTGCTTCTTCAAAACCTGATCAAGGCGATGAATGGCTTCAGGTTGCCTCTTCCAAATGGCATTCATCACCGTCTGCCATATGTCTTTATATGGGCCCCACAGACTAGCAGCTAAAAGAAGACATACGATTAAACCACATATTAAAATGGTAGGATTTTCAGTAAGTAGGGTTTTGGTTTTTTAATTGACTGTATAGTCTCAGCTTGACAGTATAAACAAGTAGGCACATCAAGCAAGGTGCTTGATGTTCCCTTTTAAAGCCCCTTTTTCTTATTCTAGTGGAGAAGTTTCTTTAAGAGGTGATGCCCTCCTTCAATCAGAGCCATTCATTCCTACTCATATACATGACTGACTCCCTAATTATAACCGTACAAGTCTCTGTTGGACAGTGCTGTAAGTCAGGCTAGTCAAATGATCCAGGCTAAAAAAAAAAAAATCCATGGGAGAAAAAAAACCCAACATTTTTAAAAGTTCTTTCCCATCTTGTTTTTAAAATCAAATAATTTCATTAATACTGTTTACAAAGTGACCCTGAAACTAAGGTATGAACACAACTGGAAGAACCACACAAGCATAGAGGAAGAGAGAAAGAGTGCAAGGAAGGAGAGAAACTCTGAAACTTTGCTGCTGGAATTGCTTTGTTTCTTTTACCAACTACGCTAACTTTTGCCTCTTGCAGTATTTGAATGATTACAATTTTAAAATGATTGACCATTGCAGTGAATAGCAAAAATAGGCTGGGTTGCATCTTTTGGCAGCAGTGCCAGTTTATGCCTATGCGTGGAGTTTTTGCCAAACTGTAGACTTTACTCCTTATTAGGTACAGAGTTGAGCTTCTAAAACTTGATGGCTTAATTAGCTCTTTGTGGCATGCAACACCTCAGTCACAGACCATTTGTCCATGCATGTGCTCCAGTGCTGACTGCTTTTTCACTACGTACCTGTTACCCCTATATTAATCTAACGAAAAGCCCAGCAAAGCAAATGCAAAGTCCTCCATCCGAGAGAGAATAACTGCATGCAACAACACAGGGTGGGGGCTAATGGCTAGAAACCAGGTTTGCAAAAAAGCATCTGAGCATCCTAGAACTGAACACTATGCAACAGCTCATCCTTGCAGCTGAGCAAGCATGGGAAGTGAAACGTTTGTTTGCCACCCTAGATCAAAAAGAAAGATACTGAAATAGGGGGCTGGATAATATTATGTATGAGGAGACACTGAAAGGACTGGTCGTGTTCAGTTTTAGTAAGAAAAGGTTAACAGGGATGGCAAGGGGTAGCTTTTGAGCTAATTAACAGGCAAGTAAGGAAAATGGACCCTGAGCTATCCCAGGAGATAAGCAGCCACAGCCATAAGCTGCAACATGGGAAACTTCAAGCAGCCATTAGGAGAGAAGAAAAAAAAAAAGACATTACTAAGAAAGTAATCCATACTGGAACTGAAGCCCAAAGAGGATGGCAGATCTCCAGTCTTACAAATATTCCAAACTACCCTGGACAAGGCCCCGAGCAACTTTACTGAATGGGGCCTGCTCTGAACAGTTTGGACCCGACAACTTCCACAAGGGCTGTTTCAACCTCAAATATTCCCAGTTACCGACACTTTATTCTTACTTTAGCCAAATTCTCCCCACAGACACGTTTATACCGCTAAGCGCTGCCTCCACCAGCCACAACCACCCGCCTGAGCAGGTGGCAGCCGCAGGTGACCAGACCATCCTGCACAAAATGAACCGGCGCGACACTTCTATGCCTCCTGCGTAACACTAAAATTCAACACGTTTCTATTTCTTTTCCTTTTTTCATATTTTATTGCACATCGGGAGAATCTTCACTTAGTTTCAAAGATACAAAGCGATGCACAACAGCTGCATTAAACACGCACCAAGTCATCCCAGGCCACTCCAAGGGAAGCTTGTTGCTGATACGTGCGCTACCTATTTATATTTTTATATTTATTCTACATATATGTATGTATCTGTAACAGAAGCGAGGGGCGACGCGGGGCCTCTCCTCGGCCGCTGCCCACGGGTCCCACGGGTCCCACGGGTGCCCCGAGCCGCCCGGGGCCCCGCGGCTGCACGGGGAGACGCGGAGTCCCCGCGTGGCGGGAAGGGCCGCACAGAACCGTCGCCGCCACCGCCCCACGCGCCGCCTCTTACCCGAATTTACCGCCAACGGCGCCGCCATCTTGGGGAGCCGCGAGGCGCCCGCCGGCGCCGCCGCCTGCGCAAGGGCCCCGGCTGCCCCAGCGCTGCCTCCCC
>VWPW01016647.1:328367-344939 GCA_013389825.1 Crypturellus undulatus
CTGCTCGGGATGCGGCGGCTCCCGCGGCGGTGCCCTCCGCCCCGCGCCCGGGAGCGCCCTAGGGAGCCACCCGCTCCCCGCCCGGCCTGGGCTGGCCGGCCGAGGGTCCTGCGGCCGCCGCGGCGCCTCCTGGGACTTGTAGTCGTCCTGCGGTAACGAGGGCGGCAGCGGTCTCGAAGGAGCCCTCCAAAAGGAAAAGCGAAGTTAATCATTTGTAGGTGTTTTAGCGACTCAAACTGCATTGTTCATTAATAAAAGCAGGAAAAGGCATATTTTTGATCAACTCCGTAGCTCCCGCACCTGCTTGCTCGGTCCCTCTTTCCTGGGGAACGAGCGCTCCTAGGCAGGCATGTGGCACTTGGAAAAGTCCTGCAGTTCTTGGTCTTTGACGGTCACCTGGGGTTGACTCTGATGGCCAATTTACAGTCAGGTACAGGAAAAGGGGAGTATACTGTGGAGAAGGCTGTATTTGAACTCTAGGTATGCACAGGAAAAAAAATCTGGAATGAAGAAAAGGAAGCTAAAAGGGCATTTGTGCATGTGCTTGGAGCTGCAGATTGAATATAGCATCTAAGAAGGCTTCTCTATGTGATATCTCCTCCAGAAATTCTCTCCTGTGTTACCTTTAAGATAAAAGATTTCACCAAAAGTACGTATTCCTTTAAGTGTCAATAGTTTCCCTCCTCGAACTTTATTAAAACTGTATTTTAGCAGAGCATCCAAAGAACTCGACCTATGGGAAACTGGCAAAATAAATATCTTTGTCTTGCTGTCTCTTTACTTTAATGAAATGGCAAAAGGGGCAAGAGCGAGCAGAGGCCATGGAGTGAGAGTGAATTCGCAAGACGGTTATGAGAGACCAAAACCAGTCTGTTTATAAGAGATCAAGACCAGATGTAGGAGGAATAGCTTCATATGGATTAGTCAGAAAGAAAGAGGAGAAAGAATAAAGAAGAAAAATAAAGTAGAGGAAAAAGAAGTGTGCCCTGTCAAGAACAAGTTCTTGAGTTCAAAGAATGGATGGATTCTCAACCGTTTGTCCTAACTTGTTCACTTAGCCAAAGGGCTTGTATTTCCTAGAAATTTCCCATTTCCTGGTTTCAGCCATTAGCTAGTACAGATGTAGTACAGTGAGAAGTTACAAGATGATATTGCCTGATTTTAAGAAAGAAATGTTGCTAGGCATGAGGTGAATTTAGAAAACAAACAGTAGAGGTGAAAGCTGAAAACTAGTAGCTTATTCCACAAGCTGCAATATTTATACACCCTGAGTTCCTGTAGGCTGTATTCAGCATCTCTGTGTCTCCTTCTGTACCCCCCATCCCTGCACAGCCCCAAATCCCAAATCATGCTGCCCAAATCGTTGGACTATGAAAGAAAGAATAAGCACGTACTGCAGTAAATTCAGACATATGAGCTTATGGAGGGACTCAGACTACCTCATGGATAGCTTCAGGTTCTGCTTCAACCATTGTACATTTCCTGATTTTCATTGAATTAAATTAGTCAGTACATACATTTTTGAAGCCCTTTAGCTTTTCATCAGATTAGATTGGAATTGGGCAACAGATACAGAAGTTACTGAAGGAAAAAAAGAAACTGTAGTATCCTAAACTTGATTTCCTTAAGAACCACGACTGGAAAAAGAGAAATAAATAAATGAATCAATAAAAAGCAAAGAAACAGAAAAGTCACACACACATATATACAAAAAAAAATCATAGGCATTAAGAGATGTCTTATTTCTTTTGGCATTCAGATGCATCCAGATTGCACACACATTTTTTTTTAAATATCTGTTGGAGGAAAAATACTGTCTAACCATTGCAAATTTGTTATTTCAAAGTTCCAGATAATTCTTTCTTATCCTTGCCAATTGGACAACAGTTACGTAGTGGCATCAAAAAAAATAATTCCAGTGGAAGAAGTGGATAATACAGGATAGATCATTGGGAAGCTGAACTTCAGAAGAAGAAACACCACATTTAGCTCCATCTACATAACATCCTTTATACCCTGTCTCTGTGTTTGCAATGTGATTTAAAAAAAAAAAATCTACTGCAAAACAGTTGTGGCAGTAGGACTCCTAGTATGGATGAAATGAGGGGTATCTAGATACACCGTACCATACGTTCTAAGCGTGTTCTTATTGATATAACTGCATTCACTCGTGCATTGCTGAGTGGGTAAGTTCATGGATCCTGTTTTATTCTTGCTTTATTTGCTGACCTTTAATTTGGGATTTTATTGTTTATCCAGCATAAGTGGCTGCTCTGATTGACTATTTTTGCTGAGACACTATAGGGGAAGAATACTGCATTCTACTGCCTAACAGTAGTTCTCAGCAAGTCCTCCAGTATTGCTGGGTTCTGTAGGGGTTGTCTGCCTCTTTCATCCTTAAATTAGAAAATTGAAATCTGTTAAGTATCAAAAGGTAGACTGACACTAAAAAATTGAGATGAGTATTAATTCCTCTGAATTCCAAAGACAGGAGATACTAGTCTGCCTGTAGGGTAGCGATTTCTGCCTGCACTGCCTGAGATTTTCATATAAGAGATGTTATTTTCTGTAGATGGAAATAGTTGCTAGTATTAATTAAAATGAGCTTCAGAATGAATACCTGGTCTTTGACTGGGAATTCTTGGTGCTTTGTGATGCAATACAAATGTAGCATTATTACTTTTAATAACACTAAATTTAGTCACAGTGGTTCATAGCCAAATCACACTTGAAGATACGGAGATAACGATGAACAATGTAATTTCTTTTCTTTATGTTCTATTATGATTAGAATAAACAATTATTAGTAATAAAAAAGTGTATTACTGGATGCCCAGGAGGCCATTCTTAATTTCCTATCTTTAATCTTGAGTGTCACTGTGATCATAGCCTGCTGGTGGAGTAGAATGAAAATTAAAAGACTCTCTTGCCTTGTAGCTGAAAAAGGTGCCTTGTAGGAGCGCTTCTGCATAAATACAGACCAGTCTTTATATTGTGAAATATTCATCTTTACTCAGAAAATAGAAAGCATTTCTGGCTCCCAATTAAAAAAATAAAACTTCCTTGAGTTCTAATTATGACTGGCACTGACACTGTGTATCTCAGCTTACTTGTCTGTGAAAGTGGGTATACCATTTCACGGTAGGCCTGGAATGCTGATCAACTGGATCTTTAACCCGCAACCCTATCTGAACAGGAGGAAAATGAATGTGATTTTTAATTACACTAACATGGCAGAGTAAAAACCCTGAATTCTGTCACTGTGCAGACTAATTTCCCCCAAAAATACTTAGTTGGCTGTAATCCTGTCTTTGTTGAAAAAATAAAATGGTGTCTTATACATCAGAATGGTTAGCTTGATGTCAAATCTTAGAACAATCAAAGCATAAGACCCTTCCCTGCAGTGATTCTCAAAAAATAAAATAAAATAAAATAAAATAATTTTTAATTTCTCTGCCTTCCAACCTAGATATTTCTACTGTCACCATGGTATCAATGCTTATCAGAGAAACCCTGTGAGGTTGTTGCTAGCTTGGATAAGTGTGTTTTTACCTAGTTCAAGGCAAGAGCTAAATGTTTTCCAAGTTATATGAGTACCTTCCTCGGGATCTGGCAACAGGCAGAGTGGACGTGAGCAACAGCAAGTGCTGTCCTCCTCCTCTTGGTTGGTACAGTTTCTGGCTATAGGTATTTGTTTGTAAATAATTAATTAAACAATAAAACACATAGTTCACAATACATAATGCAGCCAACAATAGTATGTAGCACACCAAATAATATACTATATAATACAATAAATTGATGATACTGTTTATCAAGACATCCTGTCTTTTATTATTTAATATTTAACTTTTCCCTCATTTTTACTTCAGGGTTCTCAGATCTGCCATTTTTTTTCCCCTTGTTCTCTATCAGACAGTTAAAAGCAGATTTCACTTTCTCTTTTGTAATAATTTCTTCATTCAGCTTCCAAAGGGAATGGGGCAGCTACTATCCTGAAAGATGATCTGATTTTTGTAATAATGTAACTACCAATAATTGACAAGAGGTAGAAAAAAGTGCAAAGGGAAAACAATGGAAAGAAAATGTACAAGCATAGTGGAGATATTTGATATAGTAAGTAGCAGTGTTGGCACATCAACTGCCTTATTAATATTCATTCTGTTCAGTGATTTCTGTATCAAGTTTACAGATGGGTGATGCTTTTGCTAGATGCCAGTCCCACAAATTCAGGCTGTGTTCTGGGAGTCATGCAGAGCTCTTTCCAAAGCACTTTATGCCAGTTGTATAGACTACAGTCTGTGTTATACACTTATCTTACCCTTTTGGATTCTCATCAGAGAATGATTGTGCTGGAACAGGTGTAAAGCCACAGAAGTGTAATGGAGTCACTTGGGCAACGCTGAAGCAAGTATACAAGATTGCACAAGAATGCTTCCACTAATAATGTAATGCAGAGGATTTCTGTTTGCAGCGATGATTCAGGAAATGGGAGAGAAAATGTCTTGACTGGAACTAAATTTGAAAAAAAAGAAGTTATGGCTTTGTATTAAAATTGAATGAACTTGGTCTAGGAACCAGTGCAATTCAGGAAAAGTGGCATCTCAAAAGCCATGTCTACCACAATTTAAAATTACTTTACAAATTATACTACTATTCCATTAGTTATTTCCCCAGACTTGTCACTTCTTTAGTTCTCTGGATACAAGATGATGAGCTCCTACACACCCATAATGTTTGAAGAATGTAGCTTGGACACTTCTGACATGATTTACTAAAATGCCTGTTGCTTTGAGAAGGATATTTAAAGAAGAACCTACTTTCTGCTCAAATCCATTTTTGTTGTTTTAAAGTTACCTATGGACCAGAAAGAATTATCCTCAGCAGCAAGAACCTAGAGGGCACAAACTCAACAAGTATAGTTCCTAGAATAGGCTGCTCTATTAATTAGCTCTGGAATCAAAATATTTCACTATATGTCTCATGTCTGTTAAAATCTCTCCTGCCTTATTTAGCTATTGCTGTGCTGTGGCAAGATGAGAAGTAATATTAGCTATTCACATGGAACAATTTAATGGAGCAATTGTTGTGACCACATGTTCAATAACTCCCAGCAAGGTGACATTTTAGACATTGAAGCACTCGACTGTATTATGTGCTTGAGTGACCAAGTTTAGAGTTTATGGCTTACGCTCATTCTGTCGCTTGAATGTTTGATGGTGGAATAGTGGGAAAGCTTTATCTTATGTGCACGTATTGTAAGCACTTGGCGCATATAACTCTGATACTTTTCTTCTAGATGATGTCAGATGGTCAAAATGAATTTCCCTTATCACCGAAAAACATTTCTGTTCTAAATCATACAAAGTTGAATCTCTGTCTTTGAAATATAGTATTGGAAAACACCTTGTCAGCTAATCTGAACTCTCAGATCAAATGAGACCTAACCAATGGATAAGACAAAATCCTCAAAGTTAATTGTGTGTATCTATAGGTGTCTATTGTAGTGGAACGGTAATCCTTCAGGTCCTTCCGCAATCCTTACTACTATTGTAAATTATTTTTAATGGAATTATATTGGATAATTATCCATACTTAGGAGTATAGTTCACTCCAAAGATAATAACTTATGCAAGACATGCATACAAAAATACTGATTTGAAAAAACAGATATTCGAAGATCAGGAACATGCAGAAAAAAAGGTGACCAGATTCATTGCTATGGCTGATATCTTGTCATGCCTGTCCTCTTCCAGTAGACAACACTAAATAGTGCTTATGATCTCAGAATAGCAGTACATTTCATTACCAGTATATTTTTTTTTCTTATGTATCACTCTCAGTCTTATTTAATGTACAGTCTGCCTACAGAAACAAGAAGTTTCAGTGCAGTCCAGCCTAAGAGAAACTTGACGTACTGACTCATTTTAAGACATGGAGTGAAAATGAGGTAGGTTGTTTTTAATGAAAATCTAATATTCCTTTTTCGTTAGCTTAGTTTGACAGTGTTTTATACTGACAAATGATAAATCTGTTTCAAAATGTAATTTCCTGGAATTGATCAGAAATTCAGCCCAAGAGCATCAGTTTTGAAGTGAGATCCAAACAGCATTACAGGAAGGGTTAATGCCTGCCTTTCATGAAGGGGTTTCTGAGTCCTTACTTGGCTTTTGGGAGACCTGCTATATCCCCATCTCTGCCCCCAGGTCTAACGTATATTCTCTACACCCCATAAAGGTTAGAGGTGACATTGGCATGTATGGTGACATGCCACTTCATTTGGCAAAAATAATTAAACTTTCATTGGACATGAAACTGCAACGTGCTGAGGGGGGTGGAGGTAGTCCCACCATTCAGATAAGTAATCTGATCATCAGATATATAATCTTTGGACAAAAGCATCTGCATAACAGAAAGAATTGAGGAAAGCACAGTCCAAGGTCCTAGAATTCTTGCTCAAGAAATATTACTCAAATACTAACTCTTTTTCTGCCTAAATCATGACAAACTATAACCAGTTTCTACTGCTTTGGAGCATTTTGAAAGCCTAAATTGTATGTGAAAGGGAGCTCTACTAGGTGTAATTTTTTTCCTTGCAAGTATCCCAGATTGAACTAATCTATATTCCAAGGCTTCTTTTTTTTCATCTCAGCAAGAACAGAAATAGAACAAAATTATTTGGATTGAGAAAAGACAGTCTTTTAATGCTTTCTGTTTTGTTTGCCTACTCAGATAAATCAGTGAGTCATACAGCCCTAGTGCTGTTAATGAATTGATTTCTTTTCTGGAAGTTCTCTGCCTTTTCTCTCCAGTCATGGCACTATAAAGTAAGAATCTAGCTCCAAGTCTCACCCCACACTGGCTTTCATGTATAGTGCTAGAAAAAGTGGGAATTAGTCTCCCGCTAATAAAGATTTCTTCATTCATCCCCAGAGGTCAATAATGTTTAATTTATTCATTAGTGGCCTGCATGAAAGGACAGATTGCACCTTCATCAGTTTGCAAATGATACAAAACTGGGAGGAATGGCTGATACATCAGAGGGTTGTGTAAATGTATGTGCCATTTAGAGGGACCTCAACAGGTTGGAGAAATAGGCAAAGAGGAGCCTTATCAAACTCCTTGAAGGGGAGCACAAAGTCCTGCACCTAGAGAGGAATAACCCTCTGCAGCAGTACAGGCCAGGGGCTGACATGCTGGAAAGCAGCTCTGTGGAGAAGGGGAATCCCACTAGGACTGGGTAGCCCTCCTAGTGGACTAGAGACTGACGATGAGCCACCAGTGTGCCCTTGTGGCCAAGAAGGCCGATGGTAGGTAGGTAGATGGTGGGTAGGTAGGTAGAAGGGCCTGGGCCCTTCACCCAGGTCATTGATGAATAAAGGGAACAGGACTGGGCGGAGGACTGACCCCTGAGGGACACCGCTAACCACAGGCCTCCAGCTAGACTCTGCACCACTGATCACCATCCTCTGGGCTCTGCCATCCAGCTAGTTCTCAATCCACCTCAGTGTCCACTCATCTAACTCACATTTCTGGAGCTTGTCCAGGAGAATGCTGTGAGGAATGGGGTCAAAAGCCTTGCTGAAGTCCAGATAGATGGCATCCGCCGTTCTCCTCTCATCCACCCAGCCAGTCATCCCATCATAGAAGGCTATCAGGTTAGTCAAGCATGATTTCCCCTTGCAGAATCCCTTCTGACTACTCCTGAGCACCTTCTTGTCCTCCACATGGTTAGAGACAACAGCCAGGATGAGCTCCATTACTTTTCCAGGGATGGAGGTGAGGCTGACTGGCCTGTAGTTGCCTGGATCCTCCTTCTTGCCATTTTTGAAGACTGGTGTGACATTGGCTTTCTTCCAGTCTGCTGGCACCTCCCCTGTTCTCCAGGACATTTCTAAGAGGATGGGGAGTGGTTTAGCTACAACATCCGCCAGCTCCCGCAGCATGCTCGGGTGCATCCCTTCAGGGCCCATGGATTTGTGGGAATCAAGTTTACCTAAGTGTTTTCTAACCTCATCTTCCTCTACCCAGGGGAAGTCTTCCTCTCTCCAGACTTCTCCTCTTGTCTCTAGGGTCTGGGATTACAGAGGGCTGCCCTTGGTCAACTGAAGCAAAGAAGGCATTCAGTAACTCTGCTTTTTCTGTGTTTTTCTTAACCAGGGAACCCACCCTATTCAACAGTGGACCCACATTTTCCCTGATCTTCCTTTTGCAACTGATGTATTATTATTCCTTCAGCAGTTTTACTTCTTATTTTGCAAGTGACATTCTTCCACTTTGGTTTTTCATGAAAATAGTTGTACCTTGCCTATTTACCTATGTACCTACCTATTTAACTATTTTATTTACTCATCTGAGGCTGCTTACTGTTTGGCTATCATAAAGTGGCCTAAGTCTACTGAGGACAAGGTTAAGGAGTTCTCTCTCTGACTTCTCTGACTTTGAAGTAGGCCTATAATAAGTCAAGGTACATACTACTCAGAAGAATGAGGAAAGGTCTACTTATGTATTCCCCGTGAGAAGGAAGAAAGGCCACTGTCCAGATGCCAGTCTGTGAAGAGGAGGTGTGAAGAATAAAGCAAGCAGTATCTGACTTCCCTCATGTCCCTAGTTTTGACCAAGTCCCTTACCAAAATGTGAAGTAACTGGTTTCCCACCTCACATGGGAAAGAGTACTTTCCATGCTTTCTTCTCTCAGCACATTCTTAATTATCTACTATTCTGCTTAGTAATAGCTTTACCTTAAAGTCTTTTTAAAATTGATTCCAACATAATATGCTCACAAGATTACACCTGGAAAATTCTGGGTGTATATTTGTAGATCTCACCTTCTTTTGTATCATAATACTGCACCCAATGTTTCCCAAAATGTAAGTCTGTTACTTGACATGGAAAATTTCCTGTGTTGGAAATTTGCAGAATGGATTTATCTTTCAGAGCAGCTGAATTTTTGTTGATCTCAGAAGTTGCAAACAATGGACTGTTTAGGAAATCAAGTTTCTTTCATGGGACCTTCTGCAAACATAGACATCTGAAAGTGTTGAAAGTTGTGGCTTGTAGACCTTACAGTATCTTATTTGCTAGTTTGGAGAAATAGTACTAGGGAAGTAATAAAACAAAAAGCTCAGCAAATCATTCCCTTTTCCCATGCCAACCCAACAACTGTGCAGCACATTTTGATGCCCAGCAAAAAGTGAGTTCACTTAAAACAAATGATAAGCGAGAGTGGCACAATGCATTGTTAGTAGAAGTGCTGATGGGACATCTATGGGGAAGTTTTTTATGGAAGATTTCATTCTGATTTTCAAGCTATGATACCAATACAAGAGGAGTAAGAAGAAAATAAATTTGAGGTAAATAATTAAAGTAAAAAAACAGCACATGATTTACATGATTTAACAAAATACATCTTCCTGTCATAGGCTGGTTATGGTTTAAAATAACCTGTTTAAGAATCAGAGGCATTTTGTTATTCCTTAAAAAAAAAAAAAAGGGAGTTACACAATCAATTGGGAGTAAAAGGAAATAGATCCACCCAAGGCTTTAATTCTACAACTGGTTTGGTAGTAAGACTACAAGGTAGTAGGTACTATTCATGTAGCAATGTAACAATTATTTTTAAAGGTTATAGAGGGAAATATAATAAAACATTAAGATGTTTGGGAAGGATTCAAATATAGGCATCAAAAACGTAACAATGTCTATCATCCTTTGGGTGTCTCAGTTAACATGTACAACATGGTCAGCAGACCAAGCTGGTCCCTGCTCCGGTGGCCCTGGAGGGGACATGAGCAGAGCAGTGCAAGGCATAGACAGTCTTAGCTCTGTCAGTGTGTCAGGCACAGGCTGTTCAGGAGAACAAACGTTCTCCATCAGAGTATAAAGCCCCAATTCCTCTGTGCAACAGAACATGTAAGTCTCAGGGAAGCTTTTGCCTACATGCACGACTGACCTGGTTATTCTAGGCTCTCTCATTTGTCATCATTACAATCAGGTGCCTCCAGCTCCTTAAGGAACATACTCATATTTCTGATTAACAACTGCTCTAACTTTCCTATTATTTTGGCTATGCAACCTATCTAATCTCAGGCTGTCTCTCTATCAACATTATTTATACGGCATAAAATTAGCTGTGGTAGCTCACATTCCTTTGGCAAAGGGATGTCGATCTGACTGGAAAAGCACAGCAGGAGCTTGGCTAGTGCACAGTGTTTACTGGCATCAAAGCTCACCTCTGCCCTTTAATGCAGCGTCCCACTTCCTTAGCAGGTGAGCTGCCATCATACCTGACCTGTGCAGAGGCTGAGCTCTAACTTTGGAGCTGCAGATTAATAAATGTGGATTAAATAAAGTGGAAATTCTCTTTTTAAGTAACACTTGCTGTTTATTCGGTGGCCATGGAATCAATACACAGGATAAAGTATTGCAATTTCCTAAGTCATGAACTTTTCATTGAGTCTCAGCAAATCCCATATGACTGAGGCATTTTTATAAGAATGCCAGCAATTCTGAGCTCTGTAGAAAATGCTGAATGCTGCTGGATGCAAGCAGAAAAGGGCAGAAGAGGAAAACTTCCTCTAAATTCCTTTGAGCACACTAATACAGAAGGCAATTAGAGAATGTAAGAATAATGAGCAATAATTTGCACTCATAATATATGTTGTACTTTAAAGAACTGGTGAGAACTCACTGAAAACAATAACAAGTAACGTAATGAAGTCCTGTCTACACAGGGGTGTTACTTTAAATACTTTAGATGACTTGTCTGAAGTGTATTCATAAAGATTGTTTTAAACTGACTGGGCTCTTTTTTTGCATGAATGAAAGCCAGGCTCACCAGCTGACAGCCTTTAGCTACAAGCTGCAGCAGACTCATGAGAGACTTCTGTTCATTTGCTGAATGATTTCCCTCATTGCTTAACGTGATGTAGTTTGTTTGCAGTCTGGCCCCTCAGTGCCCTCTTCTGTTATGGGATCATCTTGATTGGATATATTGTCGCTCTAGCTAAATGCTGATGCCTTTGCAATTTGAGCTCCCCTCTGTCCCCTTAAATTTACACTGTCTCCAGAACTGTGCCTCTCCTCTTCTCTAATACTGTTCATCGTTGTGCACAGCAGGTCCAGTCCCAGCTCAATGGCAGTGCCTTGGATTTGCAAGTGTTTTCCAAACTGAATGCACGAAAGAGACATTTCTGGGAAATGACTTGTGCCACTATAAAGTAAAATAACACTGACTGATCTACAAGAACGAGGGATGTGAACAGGTCTTCTGATATTGTCTCTTCTGACTGCCCAGAATAGGATGAATTATGAAAGATTTATACATGAGAAGTCACCATTGAAATCCAGCATGGGAAAGAGTATTGTAATGTATCCATGTGACTTACAACAGCTGCCAAGGGACACCACCTCAGATAGCTCTACAAGTCAAACTGCCTAATAATTTTTCTAGCTACTATATTGAAATCCAAAGACTGAGGTTACAGCAATGCCTTTTGAAATCCAGGTGGAAGGTCAGCTTGCAAATCCTGCAGAGGCAAGAACTCCTGTTAAGTTCTGCATTATATGATAGCTCTGCCTCTCTAAACCAGGCAGTATCTGGCTGCTATCACTGGAGGTGGAAGTGAGCTATGGGGACTGCGAGCATCCTTCCCCTCCTCGCATGGTGTGATCGTGCACCTGGCTTCACTGCCTCTCTTGTCACTCAGACAGTGTGGCAGCCTCACGTGAGTTGAACAGCAAACAGACGCAGGGCAGACGTATTTATTGCAATAGTGGATGCAGAGAGAGAAAAAGAAATAGCAGGTTTACTCTGGCTCATAGTTTGTTCAGCACTGGAAGCTTTTAGCTCCTTTCACATTTTATGAGATGAATTACCAAAATGAAACATTTCAAACTGCTGGGATTATAAGACATTTATAATCAAATTTTAAGCAACATAAAATTCTTGGACCCAGGCCAGTTGCTTTTAAATCTGTTCCTTTTTGGTACTCATGATAGTATAACTTGTATGTGCTATAAGAGACCTTACAGCAGAGACTGTGTTCCAATTTACTCAGCACAGAGCAAGGTCATGTAACCTTCTTGGTGATGTTCATATATATGGTGTTTTACTTCTGCAACTAAATATATTTCAGCACCCTTATGTGAAATGCATGTCTTCCTGATTTGTCCACTGCCTTTTTCAGTAAGCCCTCTTCTTCATCCTTTGGCAGCACCTTTAAGACAACCTCTCTACAGAGGTACTCTTAGAACTGCAAGCTTGAATCCTGCTACTGTTCACCTCTCACTGATCATCTTCCTCTTCTAGCACCTGCACAGGGTTTCTGTAGAAAGGAGGTATAAATTGGGAGGTGTCTTATTTTGCTACAGACCATTAGTTCCCTGGGAACATCCATTTCTCAAGGAAGACCAGACTGGAAAAGCAGATGGAAATGGCTTTCCAAATTGAGAAAAAATTAAACCTATTATCACTAGCACTGAGATCAAAGGAAGAATGACAAACATTTGCAATTTGTCTCTGGCAACCCAGGCACCCTAACGATGAGGAACATGAGCTTTGCAAGCTGCTGGCTGCCTGAAAAAATATCTGGAAAAAGAACAAGGGGATAAAGAAAGGGAAATGCATGGATTCTGTGAATCTGTTTCAGCAGGGGGACCAGAAGGCAAAAAAAAAAAAAAAAAAAAAAGACCTGGAAGAATACATGTGATAATTTGTGTAACTTTCATGCAAATGTCTAGACTCTGAGGAGGAGTTTGGAATAACAAAAACAACATATAGGAAAAAATGGTGGAAACTGTGCAGAAGGAAACAGACCTCTGGAGAATATTAGGACACTATCTTCATACCAATACTTCAAGAGCACCATGGGGTTAACAAGTGAAGTGACAGCTTCCTCTAAATTCCCACAGGTTATTGCACCCTTTCCAGAAAACAGGAGGGATTTCTGTTTACACTTGCAAAGGCAGATGCACTTAGCACATAAAGCATCTTGTGCCAAAATCAGTAAAGATTATCCTGAAAAAAATTGACTGAGGCATTCCACTGCGGGGCTCATTTTCCCCTAATAACATCATTTCTTAACAACAACAAAAAATGGCAAAGATACTTTTCTCTCATAGGCTTGACTAAAAAACATCAATTTTTCAACATTATATTCTTATCATTAAGACAGAGCAGGGCAAATCCCTGATCTTGTTTCCCAGAGCGATTTGGATACCTCCTCCTCCTCTCATAGATTTTGAACCATACATGGTCAACATCTGTCACTTGTAGCAAATATTGATCAGCCTGTTTGTAAGGCTCCTCTAGCTGCCCTTCAGTTTTGCAACAAAACCCTTCATTATTATTCTGCAGGTACTCAGAACAGTTGTGCCGTTCCTTCTCCAGCATATTGCCCCAGTAAAAGGCATCATTAGCCTGAGCAGCAGAAAGATGTCTGGGTCTCCTAGAGTGACAAAAGGAAGGACAATATCATTAACTTTCATAGCAGTCCAGGGGGCAATTGATATTTTGTTGCAGTAAATAAGACTGCATTTCTAAAAATCCTTTCATCAACCGTTCTGCAACTTTCTGCATTAATATTGATAAACTTTGCATAATAGGCAGGTATAAAATAACAGGTACCCAAGTCCTATTAGCTCCAGAGTAACTCAGGAATACGAACTCTTCAAATCTTGAAGTATTTTCTCAGTACGAGCACGCAGAAATGCACACACCCGTGGTTTATTTCAGCACATGCTGACATGCCAGAACCAACCCAGCGAGCAGCTGGAGCATTGGCAAGCACTAGGGCACCAATGGTCACCCCAGCACAGAGACGTGCTGCTGTAGTGGGTGTTTTTTGATGACAATCTATCCTGAGACGGGCCTTTTGCAGCCATTCCCATCCTGAAATCCTAGCTGAATTACTCTTCATGTCAAGCATGGGAAAGAATACTTATCTTCCTCCTTTTCTACCAGTGTCCGTGTGCTACCACATCCCTCTGCGGTCTCCTCCCAAGATGTTCCACTGCATTAACAACCTGTTGGTGTTAGGAGTGGCTGGAACTGTGGAGACCTGCCAGATTCCTTCCATATGGCTTGACAGGCATTTGAGTTGGTGCTGACTAGCAAGAGGAATCATGCAAACAGCTTGGTTTCACCCCAAATTGCAGAGGCCTGGTAGGTTGCTATATTTTTTTTCTAAAAGACACCAACTGAAGGACATCTCACCAGAGAACACCTTCCCAGCACATGGTGAAAGTGAATAGATGACAGTGCATATTTAACAAATTGCAGAGAAAGTGGAGCTGAGCTAAAATAAATAAATCATACAGGTAGACATTTTCACTCTAGCTAGTATGCATTGGTTATTTGCAAGAAAATGTACTCTGAACCTTTTATTTGTGGATATGGGATTTTTTTTGGAAGAATCCTGCTCAGTTGTGAGACATTTTCAAAATAAAGGAGAAACAAGCATGACAAAAAAAAAAGATAAAATGTGGCTATGTAATAAAACTCTACCAAAGCAATTACAATTACTTCAAAGCAAGAAAGTAGGTAGTTTAAGGACATCTTGGAGCTAGCAATGGCTACATGATGGACTAATGATGTATTCTCACCAAATAGAAGCAGAAGTGGAAACATTATGTTATGTGTAACTTTCAGTAATTCAATGCAATATAACCTTCAGCCATGCATTTTTTTTCACATTATTATTGGATAGTGCTGAAAGTTTTGTTCATGTGGGACTCAGCAAAGGAATATAAACAGACCTTTAGTTCGGGATTCTCAACCCTAGATTAAAACAAGGCAGAACAAAATACACGCACAGAATAATTTCCCTTAATAAAGAGCCTTAACTCTGACTCATGAATTTCAGCCTTTAAAATGTACTAATTTCATCTTTCTTTCAGAAAGGACTTTCTTTTATTCAACAAGAAACTTTGACAGGTATTAGATGTATCAACAAATGCATTACTCATATAAGCTATTTACATAATGGATACCTCTGGAGCATAATTCTTTATAGGTAGCTTGATAAGAAAATGTACAAAACAAAGTTTTTGAGAAAAATATGCATTTCATATATATTTGCACTTGAATCCGATGTGTTATATATGAGATAGAGTTACACTCATATATTAAATACATGTGTAAGGACCATTATATGTTTCATTTTCAAAAGAATACTGCATTTGTGTTTATATGTTTGGACTACTAATGAAAATAATATTGCATTTTGTTTTATTCAGACCTAGGTCTTGCCCACAACTGGTAGTCATATAGTTAATTAATAGAGTTTTCCTGTTATGGATATACTCCCATCAATATAAAACTGTTTATATACAAAAGTAATGTAACTTGTGGGGGAAAGAGAATAGGCTCCATCAGCACAGGAGACTTCACTATCAGTGGAATATGTGTGTGGTGTGAAGCTGTGCCAGCACAACACTTGACTGGAGGACAGAAACATAAAGAAGAAAAACATCATACCGCTAAACAAAATAGTCAAACCTGTGCATTCTGTGATGAACACTTGTCCTACCCAGAAATTGCTGAAATAAGCAAAACATCAGGTGTACCCTGCCATGGTGAATGCACTAATAACCTGTGCCTTAGAGATAACTGATGAGTAAGTACCCAGGATGAAACTTCTTATTATAAGAGCTAAGGATGCTGTGGAGGAACTGTAGAGTCATAAAGACTGGGAGTAAAAACACTCTTTTTGCCTGGTAGCTGAGCTTTTGAGGTCCCTTTGTGTGATACTGGGATTACAGGAAAAAGAAAAAAAAGAGAGAGAAGAAGCAGTAGATTTACAGGTTCAGCCTTGACAGGTCTGTGGCACTTGTTTTTTCAATGTCTATGGCAGAGAGAAGACACCCAAGCAATAGGGTTTGTGTGAGTTTCTGAAGACATGAGAAACAAAAAAGGAGGCAAGACAAGTATTTTGGCAGCAGAGAGGTTCTCTCCTTGAGAGTCCTGAGGGAGAAAGCTGCTTCTGCAGAATTAACTACAACTCCTGAAAGCAGAATGTGTGTTGATTTTCTAACTGAAGAGAGAACACCAAGAAAACCTCCATTGCCACATGCCTTTGGACTTCTGAACAGAAACCTGTTCCGTATGGGAAACGGACCCGCAAAGCCCTTAAAAATATATAAGTAAATAAAATACAAGTACCCGTTCAGGCAGGGGATGCCATGTGAGTGCTGGTTGCAGTAAGACGCACAGCCCGCCGGTTCTCCTGCTGCAGGCGGGCGCGCGGGAAGCGGCCGCAGCCACGTTTTGCCACTGGCTGCGGAAAGCGATGCTTTCATCAGCCATGCAAGCTCCCTGTCACGCCAGGTCAGAACCTGCGAGGATGCAGGACAAAAGGAAAAAAATGAGAAAAAAAGTGAGCCGAAAAAAGGAAAAAATAAAAAAGAAGAAAAGAAAAAAAAATGAAAGAAGAATTTAAAAAAAAGAAGGAAAGCGAAGAAAACGGGAAAGAAGAGCGGCAGCTGGGCACCCCGCGCCGTGGGCTGTGTGGCGGCGGCGGGGCGGGCGGGCTGTGTCCGGCGGCGGGCGGAGCCCAGCGGCAGCCTCGTGGG
>VWPW01016647.1:345699-372791 GCA_013389825.1 Crypturellus undulatus
CCGGGCCGGGCTGGCTGGCGGCGCGGGGAGGGGAACGGCGGGGCTGGGAGCACGCCCGGCCCCCGCTATGTTTGCGGGTCCGTTTCTGGCCCGGTTCGGGCGGCGGGGGCCGCTGGGCCGCGCGGAAGGGGGGGTGGTGCTGGGGAGGGGACGGTGCCCGCCGGGGCTGCCGGCTGTGCCCGCCCGCCGGGCATCGCGGTGTGATTCACTGAGGATTCGCGTGGAAATTTCCTCTCTCCCCCCTTCTTCCTTCTCCCCAAAGCCGAACTCCATTTGTTCTTGTGATTTGCACTTTTTTTCCCCCCTTTTCCCTAAGAGAGAGAGCGCGCGCGACAAACAGATGGTAAATGGCAGCTTCTTGTTTTCCCTGTTATTTTGGACAGTCCGAGTAACCTCCTGAGACTTGTCTGTCTGTGCAATAATCGATATGTATCTTTCCATCGCCTACTTGCAAAATACTCGTGGCTTGTTCCATTTTGTGCCTTAGCCAAGACAGGTGACATGGCCGGGCAGGGGCTCACATCTTACCTACAGTGGCCTGTCTTGGGGCTCCGAGACCTGCTGGCCTCGAAGTGAGCGGCCCTACAGCGAAAAGGGAGGGAAAATACCCTAGATAATTATCCTAGAATGCCTTGTTATTGTACCTGAAAGGGTTTAATTGTCCATGGCTTGTATATTTGTGTCAGTATGGTAATATCGAATAAGTAGTTCATGGGAGAAGTAATTCTCTTTAGAGCATATGTAAATGTAAGCAGAAACCATTAGCTAGTTAAAGCTGTGGAAACTCTAGGCCTACAGATGTTAGCTTACTCTTACCCAGAAGTTTTAGAAGTTAATGTTGACAAATCACATATTGACTGAGCCTGTGAAGACTTCTAACTCACTATGATTTAACTGTAGGTATTATTTTAATTTTAAAGTATCTAGACTCAAGCATCTGTGTATTCTGACTTTGCACTAGCCTAAGTGTGATGACTAGCATTAACTGGAAGACAAACTAGTACTGAAAGATGAATATGTGGAAGAATGGAATTCCTTCTACTCTCTGTCTGTCTCCAATCTGGAGGAAAAAAAGTACAGATCCATGAAAAGCAGGAAATAAACTAGCTAGGCTGGAGAGAATCAGTTGTTTTCAGGTGGCTTACAAGTACTCAAATATACTTCTAGTTTCTTAAAAACCTTTCTAATAATACACTAAACTTATATGTGATCTAGGATTCAGATGTGTAGTACCTTAAAGTTTTGGGGATCCTCTGTTAGAGTTTCTGTTTCATAAACAAGATGAATGCATGCAAGTATTTAGAAATGCTTAGAAATTGAAGTTGGCTGATCTGTAAGCAAAGTTCATTTTAGGGGAAAGGACTATTTTGTAAAGGGAAATACCGTAATAAAGTTGATCTTTACTTTTAATTGCATGCTTCTTCCTCAGATGCCTATTTATTAGCATTTTAAATGATGACCTTTGGAAGGTTCTAACAGTTTTTCTGTTTAGAGAGAAAAGATGGTGAGTGCCTTCCAAGAATAGTGCTTTGTTAAACAATATTTTAATAGTTTTTTTTTCTTTTTTTCCTCCACGAAAAGTTTAAGGCCGTCTATACAATGCCCACTAAATGAAAAGCTTGAGTTAATGAATTTGGGGAGATAACACACACGTGGCTCATTCATTAAAAATATTGACAAAACAGGTAGTTTTTGTCCTTTGTTGCAGTTATTCAGGAAAGTTAGAGTGTTCTTTGCATGTTAAATGTTTTGAAATTGCTCTCACCAAGATTTTAAGTATGGACCCTGAAGGCTTAACTTTGGCACTGCTTTTCAAAATTTTGCCTGTCTCCATTTCAACAATTTCATTTATTCCAGTAGAATATGTTTTATAAGCATGGGTGACTACTAAGTGTCTGTCGTGAAATGCTTTTTAGGTCTTGGGCAGCTAAGTTCGTCATTCGGGTTCTGTGAAACTTAACAGACTTACAGTATTGTGCAAGGAACCTCATTCTACTACATTAGTGATAGCACCAGAAGAACAGTTGTTAAACTTTCATATGATGAATGTGTCCTAGGTTGCAGAAATCACCTCTTCTCTCCCTCACATAGTGTTGCTGGGCTAACTTGAGTAAATGCATGTTTGAAAGACTGTTTAATTCACTTTGCATTAATGTCCTGAATGTTTTAACTCTTTAAAGATAATGGTGCTTTCTTGCTTTCCAGTTGGTACATCATATCTTTCTACCTGCATTGTCCCATTTTATCAGGTGGTAACAGTGTGAAGAGTCAGGACTCTAGGAATATACATCTGTTTGAGACTCTTCTAGCTCTTGGACCATAGTCTGGGAATTTGTTTTCAGAGATTGGTTAACATTTTAATAATTGTAAACATCTAGTAGCCTTGGAAGCCAAAGTCATTTAGCATGACTTGAGATGAGCTCAGATCTTTCACTTACCTAAGCAAATTGTGAAGGCAATGTAAGGATCTAGCATGGAATTTGACCATAACCTGCTCTGTAAATATAAGTATGTAAACTTTTTTTGTTAACTATTTGAATCAGTTAGATGAACGTTTTTAGTGAACTTGATTTCATTCATACCAGAAACTTTGATTGTATGTTTGGTTTTGTCACATAGTATTTCTTATGCAAGCTAAAACTGACTGAAAAGTCCATCTTTGTGAAGTATTTTCTTACTTCAGAATCATATCGATTTCTATTAACCTAGTGAACATTCAAAACTCATGTCCTTGACTGCTGTCTTTGGCTAGCTTTATATCTGCTAGCAGACTGGCCTCTCCAGCTTACAGAAGTAAACTGCATTTTTTTAAACCAGTGATTTCCACATGGATTTCCAGTAAGATCAGGTAATTCTTTATTTTTTTTCCCAGTCTATTCTAGGAATGTGACACGTGTAAGTTATTTATTTCACTTAAATGTGTCTTAGAAATGCTTTCTAAATGCATATTTACAAAATAGTTTGTGTTCTCTCTTTCATGCACATGCTTTAAAAACTTGAGGAAACTTGTATCCAAATTTGGCAGGAGAGCACGGGTGAAGAAAATTATGTTGCTTTTCATTGCTTCTCTTTCTTTAAAAACTATATGCTGCATTTTTATTGTCAGGAGAATATTTTAGGATTAATTTCATAATGATTATGCAGTCATTTATGTATTGTTACTAGGTAGTTCATCTCTTGCTGTTTTTCAACCTGGGAAAAAGTGGATTGGGCTCAAGTGTAAAAGGGATTTTGTGCCTTTTAATCACTGATTTAAAATAAAGGTGGATGTAGAGAACAAGCAAATGTGCCCCTGATCTTGGTGGAAATTGGGCTTATTCCTGGCCCACAGTGGTGCTTTTGATTAGGACCTGTTTTCTTGTGAGGCAAGCAGGCAGTATTTGAGCTGACTGTGAGAGACTTTCCTGCATACTGTAATCCCAGGGTCACTTTCTTGTACCTTGGTGCTATTTTGGAAATACTAGATACCTAAAATGAAGTGGGTTTGCATTGACTGCACTAGTACACATTTTGTTTTTTCAGATGGAGGGCCCTATTGTAGCATAAGTCCTTGAACAGTGTGTCCATCTGGTTTAGTAAGTTTTTTTATACTCCTCTTGGTATTACAGTCCGTGATTCCCAAAAAAGTTTAATACTTGCAATCGAGTGCAAGATTTTGCAGTTCTTATTGGCACTAGGAATTTACTTTCTTTAAAGAGACAAAGTATACATGGAAAGTATTTCCCTTTTTTTGACTTTAAACTTACACTAACAAATTTTTCAGAACTTGAACTGAGTCACAGGAACTTTGCAGGAATGACCCTCAATATACTGCAGGAGTAAGTGAGAATCTGTTTCAATTCTCAGGTAGTGTTTCATCCCTGGAGATACTTCTCCATGTCTTTGGACCTTCTCCACAGTGGACTGCATCTCAGCTCATCTTTTGGACGACTGAGTTCTAATCCCTCTCTTGCTGAGGAGCAGCACTGAACAGAAGGGGCATTTACTTTTCCCAGGGTGGATGTTCTTAAACTGTTTCTAGATTGTAGGGTTTAATACAAAATCCTGGTAACTAAAAGGGCAGCAATCTTACTGTTCAAAACAAAATATGGTCATGGAGTTTTCTATCTTAATGCATGTGGAAGAGTGAGAAACCAGACAATTTGCCTGAAACGGTGAACTCATTGAATTCTTTTTACATGAAAGCAGGTTACATATTGTCACAATTTAAAATTTTATAGATTTCTATGTAGATTTAATGTGAATCCAACCTGGATGGTATATATTAACTTGAGATGACATGATCGGTGGGCCAAGACTCCTTGAAGTATCAAGTACTCTAGTTACCATTGGAGTGGTTTTATTACCTTTAATTCTATTTCCTATTATTTCTTGCATTTACATTTTTTTAAATAAGTTTAACTGAAATTGAGTGCAGGAATGAAATAAATATATGATCAGGAATTTCCTTCCTGAGGAAGCTAATGCCAAAAAAATTGATGAAGGTAATGCTCCAGATAGTGGTTATTGCTCACAGTTTCTGGTTCATGATGCAGTCAAGAAATCTAAAAAAAAATGGGATGGGGGAAAAACTGCACAGTAATGATCATTGGCTGTGTGGAAGAAGTGCTCAACTGTCTATCTTCTCCTGTACCTTCTACCCAAATATAATGAATGAAGACAGACATATATGTAGCTGTACCTGTCAGCTCAGGACCTGAAGGTTCACTGTGGTCTGCAGAAGTTACCTTTATCTGTTGAATCATTCCATATGGAAACTATAACTTCACTTTGAAGAGTCACTGCTTGCGTCTTTGATCCCTTTTTAATGAGCAAAATCTAAAATTGTGCTTCAGCATCTCATTCATAAAAGGTATCCTCTTAGAGCTCCTAAGCTAGCATAAAATGAAAGCCCGAAGTTTCTTAGGTCAAATATAGTCATATGGTCAGCTAACCATATAGTTAATTTAAGTGTATTTTCTCCCTCAGTGTAAGTAGTAGGGGACCTCCAAACTGCTGGAAATATGCTAAAAACATTAGTGCAAATGAGAGAGAGAGAGAGAGATCCAGTAAAATTAATCCACTTTGTCTAGTGACTTGGTCTTGCTGCAGTTTATCAGAAAGCTCCCTCATCTGAAATAGCTCTGTTGCATGTGTTTCTGGTGTTGTGTGTGTTCCCCCCCCCCTCCCCCCCCGTTGAATCCTCTTTATTAACCAGGAGAATTTTACTTTTATAAAACCTCTTCCTACGTTAAGGGTCAAGGAATTTATAACTGAAGAACAGTATCTGAGAAATTATAGCTGCTACTTGCCCTCAAAAGCTGCTTTGCTAATACTTCAATTTAGGAAAGCGTATGTTTAACATATTAATGTTGTGGCTTCAGAGTTAGTGGCAAACTGGTTCTAGAACATCAGCTTGCAAATTTGAACCTAGAGAATGATCACTTGTTTTCTTGTATACAACATTTAGTGCAATTTGAAAACATGGAAGAGTAACTGAGAAAGTCATCTCAGTGGGTCATAGCATTCTTTTTTTAATTTGAGTTGTAGTTACTGTGAGCATGCTTCAGAAAAGATTGTCGTGTGTTTTCACTAGTGTAGTAGTTTCCTGCTCTCGCTGAGACCTCTTTGAGATGTTACTTTCTTAATTCTTTTGCTCATTGTCCCGTTTTTGATTCATTCTTCCAGGCCTGTGAGCCCCAGGGGATGGGCAGCCTTATGCTTTGTATGAGAACTACTGTTCTGGTTATTACTTTAGAAATACTTATAACACAGTGGAGCTTGGTAAGAACTGGCTAGGCTGTCTGTTTACCTTTTCAACAGAGTTAGACACCTAATCTCAGCCAGAAACTGCTTAGAACTGATTCTCTAGACTGTAGCATTATCCTCTGGCTAGTTATAGTACTGTAGTCAGCTGTGCTTAATAAATGAGATGCTTTTTGGTTGAGAGGAACAACCAGCTGCTTTTTCTACTGTATTCAGAATATACCAACTCAAAGAATGGCAAATGCAATCTCAGGAGAGGTGCAGTGCGGCATTATTTGATAGTGCTAGTGTGGTTTGTTTCTGTGTGTTCTCTGAGGCTTACAATGAGTGCAGGAGAGACTCTATAGTACAAAAAGAAGAGGGTTTCTGTCACTGTCATTTTAGTTTTGTGAAATATGAAGTCATGTATCAAAGAGCATCTTCTCAACCTGAGCTGATATCAACACAATCCTTGTGAGGCTTCCTTAGTGTTGCATGCTTCTTTAAAACAAAAGAAGATCTTGGATCTGATAGCTGGGGCTCTATTCTTTCAAACCAGTCACTTGAATCTCATATGGGTTCTGGTTAGTCTGCTTCTCACAGGGGTTCAGGCTTGTGTCTCTGAAGAAACTACTCATGGCTCCTATTGATCAGTAAGAAACTTAGCACTGTGCACTATTAGCATAAATATTGTACCTTTACTTGGTGTTTTCTTGTTTTGTTGTGTTGTTTTAGGGTATAGTGGGGAAATGAATTTGCAGTGAACTTTTTTTAATAGTGTGCCTCTATCAAATCAAGCAGATTATATGTCTGGGATTTAATTTAACACTGCACCTTTCTAGTGACTCGATAAATACACCTACCTGGATTCTACATACTTAAGGTAGTGGTGGAAGAAATTTATTTCAAGTCATTACACACCCTGTTTCAGTTTGTAGAAATATATATTCTGATGCTCTAGTTTTGGATAACTTAACAGATTGTTCCTCACTAGAATATTAGATTATTTTTCCCTTTCCACACAGTCTTATTTGAAAGATGACCCAGAAAACTATTTCTACAGGATGTTTTGTAATGCTTTCTCTGTAAGGCAGTTGTTTTGTGTATGACTGTCTCCAAAATTTGTGTAATGTGCAATATCTTGGATATTGTTAAGCAGTTGCATGTTCTCCTCCCCAGGGAGATAAAGGTACCTCCCTGAATGCAGTCTGGCCTTCCTTGACCTTGTTGTATAGTACCAAACATGCATTTTTTCTGATCAGCCTTGTAGCTTGTGTGCAAGGTGTGGGAGGTGGGATTTGTGATCTGAGTAAATGCACAAAACTGCAACCTGCTGGATTTCTTATAGTCATATAGAGTAAGCAATATAAAGATTTTTCCATCCTCTAAAGTTTTTCTGTGCTTCAAGTTAAACATACAGATAGCTAAATGAGTCCTTTACTCATCAGGAATAAATGTGAAAGAGGTCATGGAACAGTAGTGATGGCATTTTATGAGTTTACTTTCTTCTGGATACAGAACACGTCTGTGATGCACAGCACAGATTGCAGCGTAATTTTAATCAGTTTTCAGACTTGAGGATGTGAAAGTAGTTAGACCTTGTTATTGCTAACCTGTATATTCTCACAACTTTGTCCTATCAGCAATACAACCTTCATTTGAAGACAGTGATGCAAGATCCTTATCTGGAGTCTATGAACTCTCCTGTTTAGTCATAATAAATACCAGCTTTTGAATAATTTAAGGTCATTCCTAATTTCTGTCCCAAAGAACTTGGCTCACTGTGGTGTGACTCCTACCCTTGGGACAGTTTCTGATTTTAATTTCAACCTTTAGCTTCATTTGTGTAGATTTTAGAATTTCTCATCCTTGTTTCCCTTTGATAAAAGCTTACTATATGTCAGCTATAGCTGATAATTTCTGAGAGTTGTTGCCTAAGATGCTTAGCCATCTGAGTTTTGTTTCATAATTTTTTTTATGATGGCAATTTTGTAGGCTTAAACCAACTAAGTTAAGTATAATCTTCCACCTTCTGAAAAGTACATTCTATGGAGAACTGTGGTATATGCTGAAACTGAAGGCTAGGAACAGGGTGGCTACTTATGAAATAAATTTCTCTGAAATTCCTCATTTTTCTCCTCCTTTTCCTAGTAATGTTTGCATAGTGCAAAGTTCTGAATATAAACCAGGCAAAAGTGAGCACAGAGAATAGATTTTTCATTATTGCTGTTCCGTGTAAGTTTTTGAGAGGCTTTTAGTTCTACATTTGTGGGGCTTTTTTTTTTTTTCACAAAATAAAACTCTAGAATTTTTTTGTCTTCTTAAAAGAAATACTGTAACTGCAATGAGGTGGACATTTTTACTCATTACTATTGACTAAAACTCCTACTTTTGCCCCTTCCATGAGCAGATATGAGCTCAATATTCTTAAAATTTTCCATACTAAAATCCAACTTTGAGCCAATGCTGTCTTTTCTCAACCAGTACCTGATAGATAATGGATTTTTATTTTGATGTTACATTTTAATTGAACATGCTTGTATTTTATCCAGCTCGCTTCTCTACATTGGTAAAAAATATATTTCATTATCTTGAATTAGATTTTGTTAGTAGAAATACAGATTTTTAGAGAAGCTTTATGGTTGACAGTTTCAGCCTAAAACAAGAGCTGAATCAAAGGCCTAATTTCCAAATGCTTCTGGAAAGAGCCATCAGGCTTTGCAGTCAATAGCTGCAGGGACTAATACTTAAAAGTTGCATGTGCACCCTTAAATATCAAGTATAGACATCTAAGTATAAGTTTTCTTTCTTTGAATGGAATTATAAAAAATAGACCTTTATATGTTCTACTGTTACTTTTTAGATGCTTAAATTTAAACACTGAGACCATTATATTCAAATGAGAGATTTTTAGGCTTGGGAATTGTTTAGCCATAATTATGTTTTGGTACCAAATACTCTAAATTTAGGCTGTGGCCTGTGGTTCAAACACATTGTGTAACTTCTCTATAGTCAATAGATCTATTTCATTGGATAAAGTTAGGTACTATTTAAATGCTCATAGGATTGAGACCTTAACTTTTAGTATTTTGTTTTCTGCCTTGAGCGCTGTATAAATTCAAATCAGTTCTAATACATTGCTGTGTTGCCTTAGGTTTAAAGGGAAAATATGAGCAAGTTATTCATCTAATATTATTGTATCTCAGTTTGGAAAGTGTTCTTTGCCTGTGGCTTAAAAACCAACTTGGCTACTCTTCTGTGGTGAGAGGGAATTATTCTCATTTTTTGCGAGAGTCAGGTTTTTCTTGCGTTCTCATATGGCTGTAGAGACACTGTATGTGAATGGCTGAGACTGAATCTGTGGGCAGTTGCGATGCTGTTTCTTGGGTTTTAGAACAAGGTTGAAGATGTTGGCCAGTTCTTCTCCTACTCTCCAATTCTTGTCAACTCCTCAAGAATTGAGACTAAATTTTTAAGCAGGGGCTTTTTTGTAGGAATTAAAAATAGAGGGTGAGTGAGGAATACGAACATTTCTCTGATTTTATTTGCTCCTTGTCAACTAGGGGTGACTGAGGAGGTGTGTTTTCCAGGGAAACGTGCGTGACTAAACGGAAGATTCTTTCATGATAATGTAGCATCACTGCTAGTTTTGATATCTGCAGCCCTCCTCAGTCCTTTGAGAAAGGAGGTGGTGAGGATGGAGTCTAAGCTATTACTTAGATATTTGAAGTAAGTTTTAGGGTGCTAACTAGTTCTTGTGAACTACCCTGTGTTTAACAATTTCTTACTCTGCTTGCTTTGCCTAAAAGTGAATGTCCAGACGGAGAAGAGGAGGCCTCTGGCAGGGGGAGGAAGTGATAGGAACTTTGTGGTACCTACGAGAGGGTTATTGCCAAGACTTCTGTAGCTGTGCCTGGTAGGAGGATAAGACACAATAGACGTAAATTAAAATGACTTGATGCAAGAAGGACCTTTTTCACCTTAGAGGTAGTTACTGTGACAGGTAACTAGAAGAAGTTCTTTGGCCTCCATCCTTGGAAGTTTTGATCCTCCAACTGGATAAAGCCCTGAGCAACTGAATGATGATTCTGGAGCAGGAGTTTGACAAGAACTCTTGAATGCCTGTTAGCTTGAATTATTCTGCGATTCTATATCAAAAACTTATATTCACATATTCACAGTGTTGAAAGTAAATTTTGTCCTTGTTGAAGACTGATTCTGGGCCTATATGCAGAAATACTTTTTTCCTTAATGCAGAAAGTTCAGTGGAGGAAAAACAGCAGAACTCCTTGAAGTTAAATACTCAGGCTCATGGGTGTCATGCAGAATATTGCTCTGTTAATTTTTTTTCCTTTAAATTTGGATGGACTGCTTTTTATATTAAAATAAAAAGTCAGTGGAATTCTAAGAAGCAAGTTAACTTTTTTGTACACTGTCCATGGTACTGCAGGTACATTTTCTGCCTTTCAATAACTATAGCAAATCTGAGAATGTGTTAGGATAAAAATTTTAGTATTGGAATTGGGGTAGTAGTTTGTTTTTTGTCTTTAAGAATTTTTCATATGCTCTTCGAGGAGATAGTCGTGTTCAAAGCCTTAGGAATAGTAGTGGAGCTGTTATCTGGTTCGATACTAGTTATTGTAATTGTGTCTTAACATAAAGTCTGAGAAACTGAGCAGGCTTGATGTCTGTTGGTTAAAAGTAGCTTTTTATAGGAGGTAATCCAAAGCAGCTTCGGCAGCTTGCTTGTACAAGGACATTATGATTTGACTCATGGCAAAATTTAAAGTCCCAATTTTCTCTTAAAGTAAAATCCTTGGGTAGCTTGCTGTTGATCAGCAGGGTTATGAATCGAGTCCTGAATAAAAGAAAAAGCTGCTGTTGAATATTATTGTGGTAGTTTGAGTTCTTCAGTGTCCCCTGTGAGACTGCAGAGGATGAAGGAAATCTGGTTCAAACACCTGAAAGTCATTTTCTTTTGGTTTGTGCTCTACCTGATTTTATTCTTTATCTTATTTTTTTCCTAGATTTTACAGTTATTCTTTCTCAAAGCTGGTAATTTGGGGTAATTTAAGAAAATGTTTTTAAACAAATCCTTTGTTAGGTTATGACTTTTTTTGAAGTCTTGTTTACTTCTGTTTGTGTTAAGAACAAAGCACAGGACGATAGCTGCTCTTCACTCTTTTGGCTCAGTCTTGTGATAGCATAGCGGGCTTTGTGGCTAAAGTGAGTTATGGACTAATGAACTAAAGGGGATATTTGTAAAACATTCCCTATCCTTATAAAATGCCATAAAGTGCGTTTGAGAGGAATTTCCGTACAGAGCAGTATCCTTCGAAAGTGCTCCATCGGACACCTACAGCACAGGTAATATAACCATGCAAGTATACCTGAGTTCTGGCATGTAGGAATAAGAAGGCAGTTCATTCTTCAGATTGACCTTGGTTTGGCTTCTCTGCACAACTGGTAATTTAGTGTGGTGTAGGGAAATAGGGCTAGTGTGGATACTGGACTCTGGCTGACAGATGTAGTAAGTGCTTTACATATCTTGGTCACCGCTAACCCTGATCTGAGCACAAGCTAAAAGGTCAAAGTTCTTAAATATTCAGTGACTACTGGAAATAAGCTCTGCAAGCAACATAATTTTTGCTTCCTGCTCTAAACAAAGCATGGAAAATGAAGAGTAGATTTTGAGCTAAATATTTAAATATTGCAAATAAGCATTCACATATTTTTTTCTTTGCATTTGCCTTGTATGAACAACAGTGAAAAACATTGGCCCTTTTACTCTTACTGGATATATTAAGATAAATTTGAAATAGCATTGTAATAACATTGTCCTTCTGTGTCTAAGGTTGCAAATATGCTTATTCAGAATAAGTTAGCTTTGAAGAACAGAAGTGGGAGAGGTCCTTAGGCCATTTTAGCATTTCTGTATCATAATCCTTGGGAGATATGTACTGTAAGAATTGTTCTGAAAGATAAAATCCGTTTTTAAGGCTAGGAGGGAGTGGTTTAAGATTTTAATGTATTTCATGGACAGGAGTAAACTTCTACACTCTTTAAACTTAAGTTTGTGTTATTTGATATATTTCTTGGGTGAAGCACGTACAGCAGCAACAGTTTGTAATAATCCAAGCTTGCAGTTTAGCGTAAAACACTTGGGCATTATTTACATATCCATACATAATGGATTTTGCCACTTATATCCCGATTTATTTAGATGTCTGAGCAAAGACTAAATGTCAAGTTTGGAAATGTTTTTAAGCAGGAACCAACATAGCGGAGATGTTCCCCACCTGGGGGACTGCTTGTTATGGCCACCATGAGATGATAGGATATTCAGATGATACCTGAAACTTCAAGGATTTTTGCTCCCCTTCAGTTTCATGAAGGATATTTGTTCAGATGTAGTATGCTGAATGGTCTGTTTTTCTCCTACCCCGTCTGAAAATATTTGTATGTCTAGTGTATTTTGCAGTAGTATCATGACAGATAAACCCCACTCCATCGAACTAGCTATTGCTTTCCTCTATTAGGCCATAGCAAACCTTAATCAACTTGCTTTCTGAATGACTGTCCTTCTCTTTCTCAGAGGGCAAACGAGTTTAAACTGTAATTCTTCCACACATTTTTTGAGAGAGGTTTTAAAGTGAACTTCTGTTTTGGTAATTTAAAACTGACACTGGAGACTGCTACCAGTGAGGCTTGGATGGAGAGGCAGTGTTTTGCTGTTAGACCAGTGTACTAATTTCTTATACATTTTGGCCTCATAAAAGATCATCTTGGCCTACAAACCTTATTCATGCCGTTAAACTGTTGTGACTGCTTTGGAGTAGGGTCCAGGAGCATATGTGAGCTATGAGAACTTGGCTTCTGTGCCTTTGCTGGCAGCCTCAGGACTCCTCAGAGGAATACAGCACTGTAAGGAAGGCGCATGTCATCTTTCTCTCCTTCTCATCTTGTGGCCATCGTGCACCCTGAGCTTTCCGAAAAGCTGCTGTATGTTTGTGCCTGTAGTGTTGTTACATTATGTTCAGGGGTAACCAAGTGGCTTGTGATTTCAAGTGGAAAACCTTAATTCTGGCAAGTGCTTCCATAAGGTGACCTTTCAAGTGAAATCCATGATCTTAATCCGGAGAAAGTATTCTGTGTGCTCTAGCATTTTTAGTCTTATTTATAGCCATGTGTCTCGGGGAAGGAAAAACTGGGGTGGTAAATGCCCTTTAATAGTACTTGGAACACTTCTCAGACTTTCGGTACTTCCTTGTAAAAGTCAAGACACTAAATTGCATTTTTTTTACTGAAATACCACTTCTGGAAGTAGCACTTTACCTTGGGACACCCGGAAAGGAGTGGAAGCGTGAATTCTGTGTGTAACCAGCTTGAAACTGTTTTGTGGAAAAGCCAGATAGACTGGCAGCTGCTGTAATCCTGAGGAAAGAGCAGCAGGAACAGTATCTCTGCTGATGACATCTTAGACTTTCTTTCTCCTAGGAGAGGTTCTTTTTGTGGTGCTTTATTTCTTGGGGTTTCTTCTCCTTCCCCTCTTACCCCAGTAAGCTTTTTCCTTTTGCAGCATCTGAGAATTGAGATGTGAAGTTACAGCAGCCACAGGAGTGTTTCCTGCCTTCAGCAGGTGTGCCCTTTGTGTAAGGGTTGGCAATCCGAGTGATTCTAGCCTCTGTGGGGAATGTTGATGTAGTTGAGATGTGTATACGTAAAAAAGTTTCCATAACCAGAATGGAATGGGGAGAAGCCACCAAAAACCCCAGTTAAACAAAGCTACTCTGTATTCAGTCTTTCTGTCAGCCTCTAGCTCATTATTGCTGTGTTAATGCAGGCTGAGCTACGTTTTTTTTTGTCTCTGCATTTTGTCAGTTAAAACTCATGATAACCTCCAATATACTTGTCCCTGTTTACAGTAATAATCACAGACCTCTTCTATTTAAGTGCCGTGGTGGAAAAAATCTGCTTCTCATGGTTTAATTCTTACGTAGCGATATATTAGAAGTTTCTGTGTTGCCCAGGTCAGGAGAGCAAATATACTTGATTGTATTCATTGCTGTGGTCTCTCTGTATTTGCTGTCCTTTACAGTATAGACCTGGTCCTTATGCCTGCGTATTAAAAGAATGTGGGATATGTAGGTAGCCTGTTGCTACTAAGGTGGCTGCAGTAGTTACCGGGAAGTGGGTAACTTGGATTCTGTGTTCCCGAATAATTTGAAGTCTACCAGGAAAGAAGATGCACTGTGGGACTCATTAGGTAATGAGTTGTAGAGGAAAACCTTTTTAAAACCCAGCGAATAAACCTTTGGCATGGGCCTTAGAGTCATCTTGAAAGTGGATGTTCCCAGCAGAGAGCAAAACCACTCAACTTCTCACACTCTGATGTTGGAATGCTAATGAGGATTTTCTGGTTGCTCTTTAAAACACTTAATTACTATTCAGCACCTTCCAGATGAGGTCTAAACCACATTGTAAAGTTGTTATAGGTTTGTAATCACACACTATCCCACACAAAAGTGGCATGATGTGATGACCCATAGCTTTATTCTTATTTCTGCAAACAAATTCCAAGTGCAACTTCTGAGGTTTTGAGACTAATTCTAGAAGACTTTTTTTTTTTTTTTTTTCTCTCCCTTCTCTCTTCTTCATCAAGTGGATGCTTTGGGGAAGGAAATATAGCATGTCAGAGGCCAGATACTGCTGTCTGCCTAATAGTTATAATACACATAGTAAACATAAATGTATAAAGTGCGTATCAGTAATTCGTTCCAGTTTCATTATTACTATGCTTCTAGATACCATGAGCATAGAAATTATGAATATTAAAATAGACTGAGTAGATTACTGTTCTTTTTGAATGCAACTGCTGAGTTGATTTGAGTTTATTTGCATTTTAATATTTCAAATACCTTGAGCAGCAGGGGTATGTGGCTGTTTATAATCACCAGGTACGTAGGCCATTTTCTGTTTTTAAAATTGGTTTTACAAATGACTTTCTTGTAAACTAGCGTGACTTGTTTTTATGAGAATTGGTTTTAGGGTGTATGCACTCAATGCTGTAATTATGTCAAAAATTCAAAGATTGGAAGGCTTTCTGTGTGGAACTTTCTGTGAGGAAAAGATTCGACAACAGCAAATCCAAGTATGGTGTCACGACAAATGAAAATCCAGCAGTTCTGTATCATCCTTTTCATCTTGATCGCCTTATATATGAATTTGGACTTGCCGAATAGCTCTGTCCAAAGAAGCTCCTGTACTTAGCCCACATAACTAAAAGCATAAGGAAAAGCAGAATTGCAATCACTGCTTAGTTCCACATGTCCTGAACTCGGTACTCTTCATCAGATATGTCTGTTAACAGTGGCTGCTTTCGGAGCAGTTTCAGCTATTTCTTTAGAATATATTGCTCATTTGGAGTGAAGCACCTGAAACTTGCTTGATTTATTTATTTTTAAACCCTTAAGGCCTTTACTTTTATTTCTTGAGACCCATTTAAGACCTGCTTAGAAACATTTTGCTAGAGCTTTTTTAGAAGGAGTATTACGAGAGCCTGTCTTGGCTTCTTCCATGGCCAGTGCCCTTAAATAAAAAGGGACACTTTACTTGAATTTGGTTTAGTTTGCCATTCTGGTAAGTGAGATGTTTTTCCTGCATTTGATTTTCTAGAACCTGTTACTTCAAAACTTCTTCTAAATCTCTGGTCTTGACCTTATATAGAAGGGACCGTGGTGTTTTTGGCAGCATTTTGCAGTGAGTCTTTTGCAGTCTTTTGATCGTCTCTGTACTTGCCATGCAGAGTGTGGAACTGAAACAGTTTGTAGTTGCTCTGGGGGCAATGGGGAGGCTTGGAGCCAATATGAGGATAAAGTAGGAGAAAATTTTCTTGATTGGAGTGGAGACAATATTAACATATCTAGTGTTGTAACAAACATCTGTTACCAGTGGAAGGCAGCAGTGTGTCATCTTTTGCTTCTTCCCCTGGGACAATTTTCGGGAGGAGCTCTAACTTGTCAGAGAATTCATGATGGTGTCTAGTCCTCCTTTCTCTTGCTTTAGATATAACAATGATGGCACCTGCTACTTCTGAGATTTCTTCCTCTAGGTTCAAGTGCTAATTGCTTCAATAATAGTGGGTGTATTGAGTGACCACTGAGACTTTTCTTTGCAAGGAAGTCTTTTCTTCCTTTGCTCTTAAATACCTGTATATCATTCCTTCAGGGAAAACCCAGATTTTCTTTTATTGTGAGATGAAGTATGTTATCAGAGTACTAGATGTCAGCTATGTTATTAGCAGCAGCCCTCTAAACTGCCCTGTTCATGGAGAGACCCTCTGTAAGAAAGAGACCAAAGACAAGATATACCATGTCTCCTTAAAAGCAAGGGTTGAGCATTTAGAAATGACTTCTGTAAAACCAACTGAATGCAGTATAGTATGCAGGGTAATCTACCTGACTTGCAAGGTCTGGCATCAGTTTCACTGGGAGGTACTGCATCCATGGGGGAGGTAGGGAAGTAGCTTGCAATAGACCTTAGCTTGACACAAGGTGCTGTTCAGATGTTGGTGCTAACAGGCAGTCTCTTGCATGTAAACTTGCTTTTTGAGCCCTAAACTATTACTGGAGATGTTTTTGAAATGTGACTAATTTTTCTTCCAGAAGTCTCTGCCAAGGTAAAAGTGTCTCAATTGGAGTTCTTGATTATTTTGTCCAGCTGAGAGGATGTCAGCTCTGGCTCTGAGGAGGCTTCAACCCTCTGCCTAGTGGGAATCTTAATGTGTTAAGATTTGCTACCAAGTGGCAAACAGGGATTCTTCTGGAGCCTGTTCATATTGGGCTTATGTGGCCTTCCTGCTCTATAGGATATGTGCAAGAGAAAGCCATACCCATAGATCTCATCTGTGTAACAGATCTCTAGGCTGCAATCTCTTGGTTCACAGCTGATCTTTAGTCACCATTCAAATAAGACTGCCTTGTGCCTCCTTTAGAGAGATCTGTTCCCTAATGAGAAGGGACAGCACCTCTGTGCATGAAGTCAAAAGACAGTTCAAGAACTAACAAGGCAATATAAAGTTGTGAAATATGGATTTTTTTTCTTCCTCCCAGTGGGAAAGGTATCAGTTGTGGTTTGCCCGTTGGAGCTGTGCCTTGAGCTATAGGAGATTCAGAGGTCTGAAATACTTGGGTGAGATGGTTAGAGATATCACTGTGTCAAGAAGTCAAGTCTTGTCTGTGGCAATGAATGTACAAAACAAATAGTATGGTGGCCAACAACCACTTCCAAAGGGATAGTAGCAGCAGGAAAGTTGGACTCTTTCATGAATGCTGAAGGCTTGGAGCTGTGTTACAACATTTAATGGAGTGCTGTTCAGGGAATACCTCACACAGCTCTCTGTTACTCCTTTAAGAGTGAAGTCAATTCTCAAACTAATCTTTTTATCAAATACTGTGAGTCTAGAAAAGCCCACTTATGTACAGTATGTGAGTGCTATAGCTAAGCTATAGCTTTTTCACTCTAAGATCAATTTTTTTCACTGTAAGACTGTCAGAAACTCTTGCTCTCAGACTTGCTTGTGCTGACTCTTAAAGACTTGTGCATGAAAGTATCAATAGACAGTTGTGAATTTGAAGAACTTCAGGTGGTACCTGTAGTATGAAAACAGAAGCAGTTGTGTGATTACTTGAAAGATGCGGAGTTCTGTAATATTAAATTCTTACTGTCTTCCTTCTGTAATATTAAATTCTTACTGTCTTCCTATAGATATTCTTTCCTGATCAGAATCAGGTAATATTTTCTTAGCAGTTCAACATGTTTTCCTAATGCACTTCTACAGAGATAAAACTTTGATATATTCATCTGTTGCTTGGCTAACTGCTTGCTTCAGGAGTGCTTACAAAATTATGGAGGGCATAGCTGATAGGTTTTCCTGACTTAAATTAAACTTTGAAGTCTTTATACTGTGCTACGATGCATTTATTGTGCTTGACAGGTGGTATATAAGTAACTGCATAGACTTCTGGTTGTTGAATTTGTCAAGTCATAGTCATTGTAAAATGATTTTGTGAAAATGGAAGTAATCTGTAGAGGTAGGAAATAAAGATGATATGATTAGGATTTCTGATAACAGTCTCTCTGCCCACATACCTCCCCAACACAGAAAGACTCTAGACTGGCAACTTCTTTGACGATATTTTTTTTGTGCTTTACAACATTCGATGGCTCCTCGTGTCACGCTGCTGCTTCCACCGCTGTTGTTTTGTCTAATGACTTTAATCCTCCTTAAAATTTGTCATGTGCTACTTATTACAGCAAGAAGTTCCATGATTTAAGTGGGCACTATAGTATGCAAGTGTTCTGATGTCTGTTTAAAATTCCTGTTTGTTTATTTTTCTTAATGGATGTTCTCAACTTGGCTTTTCCATTTGGCTAGCAGTGGGAAGGACCTGTCCTATGTGCACTCTGTCCCCTTTTTCCAGTGAGCCAATGTCTTGTTTCTCATGATACTTTGATATTTTTTGTTATCCTTCTAGTCCTTTCTATGTGTGGTGAGAGCAACAGGAGTACTGCAGAGCTGTTTTCACTATAGGCTGCAGGTGGACTTGAACAGTGGCAGTTGCTGCTGCTTTCCCAACAATTCATTGTGTTTTGTTTGGCCTCTGAACGCTGCTGTTTCCCTAGCTGACGTGACAGTATATAGTTATGACAGCTGAGGAGACCTTGTTCCTCAATGCTAGTTCCTAGTTTGTCACATCTGTGTGTACGTTGATTTAGATCAGCTGCCTCTTGGTTTCGTCACCTTGCATTTAGCAACGTTGCTATTTCATGCTGTTTTATCATTGTATTATCAGTATTGCGTGAGATTGTTCACCTTTCTATGCTTGTCTTTCATCTTCAGAGACACCGAGTCCTGCAGTGTGCTCGTCTTAGGCTACTTCATCCTAATTTTCTTTCTCGATTGCAAACAAGTGTAGTGACCGTCTCGGATACGAGGGGATCATATGGAAATCCCACAAATGCTTTCTCTCCTTGATCTCTAGCCCTTTACAATCAGTTTTTTATCGGAGAGAGGAAACTGCTTCAGGGACAGCTCAATTTCTTCAGGGCTTTGTGGAACCCTATTGGAAGCATATGGGGATCATTTTTTGTTTCCTTCTCAAATTTCCAGTCCACATGCTCTGATCCCCTTGAGAAATTACTCATGGGGAATGACTTGTCTCTGCAGAAGCAGGGGGGGATTTTTCTCCTGTTTTGTTCTGTCCTCCTGCTGACTCTCTACTTTTAACTAGTGTAGCCGTGGGACTTGATCGCAGACTAAACCTTGGAAAGCTGTAGGCTGTGTATCACTTGTTCACACCTGGAGAAAAGAAAGCATTTCCATTTAGGAATGGGTACTATTCTGAATGCTTAATATCTGGCTGAAAACTGAATCATTTGCAGTACTGCAGCTTGTACTGCTGAGTCTGTAAACCCCGTAGGAGACGATACAGAGAATTTGAGACTATTTTCCTCTGAAATACTTTGAATGCTCTTCCAGCTGATACTTTTTCTCTAATGAAAAAAAGAGTATGCAAAGTTCCTTTCTGAAGTTTTTTTTACCTGTCAACTTCTGTTCTTAAAAGTTTGCTACTGCAGATGGCTATTGAAGAGCATCTGTGTAAACTCATTAGCAAAGAAGTGCTAAGGTTTAGCTCATGGGGTAATGGCTGTGCCCCTCTCCTGGCCCTGACACACTTTTTTTTTTTTTTTTTTTTCATTCCACCAAATAAAGCTAGTATTAAAAAGAATAAGTTATCAGAAAAAGATATCTCTTGAAGTATATAGAAACTTTAGGGTCCTGCAGATATTTAATCTGTATCATTTAGACTATTCTCGCGCTCTGCTCTTAGAGTCCTGCGGAGATTTCAGTGCCTCACGGCGTTCAGTAGGACACTGAATTGTCAAGAATAAAAGTTGCAGCCTGGAGAATCAGATCATGATTGAGGCTTTTCAGTGTCCATATAATTCCATGGCGAAATGAAGATCAAGAATTATTCCCTTTTAATTTTTCTCTCAAATTAGGGTTTTAAAGTACTGAACTCAGGTAATACTGGTACTTGGGTAATTAATACCAGGACAGAAGGTAAGCATTCACATGTGTGCTTCACAGGTTCTGGCCAGAGAAATATAAAGAAGCAGAGGTTTATTTCATTCATATATACATAACAACATATGTGTATGTCTGTCTCTATATAAGTGTGTATATAATAAACATAAAATATGTGTATATACATATTTATGTGTGTATATGTCTCAAAGTCAGTTTTACAAACATTGCAAGGTAGGATCTATGATCCTGACAAATCTGCTTGTCTGGTAGTGAGCAATAATCCCATGAAGTGTGCAGACATGCAAGCTGCTCTTAATATTTCTTGGCTGCTTGATTTCAGAATACCTTCTGATTTTGAGGCAATGTCTTTAAGGACTGACATATTTGAAAGAGAATTACAATTATTGTAATATACTGAGGGAAAATACTAGCTGAGAGTGTAAGACTGTTCCCTGTAGTGCCATATGTGGCTGTTGACTTATTAATCAATATACCATACATCCTTCATGCAAGTTCCCTATTCTCTGGCATCAGCTGCCTGTGAGTTTCAGGATGGAGCAGTGGGCCCAGAGCAGCGCCTGAGCCTTAGCAATGGGATTTTGTTCTTCTGACCTTGGTGCTTTGCATTTATTACTTGAGATTGGCAGAAGCACTCAAGCTGGAATGACTGTTCATCCTATAGAGGAGCTGCATAAGGCTTTTTCTGTTGGGATTTCTACATTTTGGACTTCTGGTGCTTTCCCCCTAGTCCAACCCAGCCAAGTTCATATATGTGTTCTTGTGTGGAGTATGGAAAAATATGGGAGGCCTAATATTAAGGAAAGAATAATTAGTGTGTTGTTCATACCAACTGTTTAAAATTGAGTGCTTGAAAACCATATAATAGCACTGTCAGCGTATGGTACTTAAAGGTCAAGGTAGCTTTCTTGGCTTCTCTTGACAGTGTTGAACAACTACTGGAGCTGTAAAAATGGGCAGAAAGCAAACCAATGTTATATAGTCTATAGCCATTTTCATGGAGGTCACTTCTAACAAGTTTTACATACAAAAATATGGAGCTTTGTTCAGCATTATTTAAAGGCATCTCTTCAGATTCACTCAAGTATGGCTGGCTGTCTGCACATAAGCTTTTCTGATTTCAAGGATGCTACAGAATAGAGCAGTGAGATTCTCACCAGCTGGATCATCCATATCTTATTTCTGAAGTTATAAGTTGTGTTGCTAAGCTTCAGAGTGACTAATTCTGTCCTATTTGTGTCTTGCTAATATTGAAAAAGGATAACCTAGTACTCTGATTTACACTTCACTTCCTTTCCTGCACCTCATTTTCTTTTCAAGTCAAATGCCTGAAGCAGGTTGTGGAATTAACAGTTATGTTCAAGGGAGTTCTCAGCTGGAGACAAGGGATGGAAAACCCGATGTTTCCACCAAATTTTGCATAAGCAGAAAACTTCCTGTCTGCAGTGTTTTCTTAAGGTGTTGATATGACTGATCTGCTTTGATTTTGCTATCAGTTAGTATTGTAGTGACAACTGATTAATGTGAAACAATTGAGGAATTTAGATGGCTTCTGAGTTATGTAGAAGGTAGAGACATGGTCTATAATCTATGATCTATAATCATCCAGTTTTCAGTCTTAAACCTACCTTCCACAAGTCATTTTGGCAGTTCTTATCTACTAACTGAATATATGTGTATCTTTATAATGCATAGTGAGGCTGATAGGTGCATGCAACTCTGATGTGATCAGCTTTTATCGCCTTCTGCCCCATCTTTTCCCCAACTTCAATTTTTAACGTTGGATATCATCTCCAAGATTCTTTCTGAAGCCCATGTGTTTAAATGCTGGCTTCTCGTTACTTAAGAGCAAAATGTACCACTGAACTTGAGATTTTGGAGTACCTGAGTTTTCATAGAAATTTAAAGAGGGAAAACTGCTGTAGTTAAGGTTGCATTTCACTTAGCGATACTTTCAGTAGAAGGACTAGTCTCCAGTTGCTGCTTTAGGGACAAATAACAGATAATAGGTATGCTAATAAATATTTAGTAATGCACAAAATCTCTGGGCATCTGTTTGCAGTGGGGTCTAGTTGAAAATCCTTTTTTTCCCCATTGGATATGCGAACTGATGAACAGGATGCAGGTTTTGATACTGCATAGTGCAACTATAGTAGTTTCCGAATGCAGTTGGACATGCAAAGTAGGACTTCTAAACCTGTCTTGTTTGTGCTGCGCCTTGAAAATGCAGTGAGTTACTCAAAGGTGAGCTGCCCTTCATTGAAAGTTTTGTTAAAATCCAATGTTTCCTATAAGCATTTTGTGTTGGTGTTCTGTGCTTGAGTGAACAGCAGGAGTAACATTGCTAAAATAGACATCCTCTCAAGTTAATACCAGCTGTAATATTAAGCTTATGTGAACTAGTGCAGCTGCAGTTCATGTCAAAAAAAAAAAAAACTTTTGTAAATCATCCAGAATATGATGGCTGTAGGCAGAGTATTGCAAAATGTGGATTACATTCAAATACAGTCTTGCCTGTGTAGGTGGGATGATTCCTGTGTGCATATGTGAATTTCTGGGCAGTCTTTCTTTAAAGACTTTTGAAGCCCATCAGAACTAAGCTTTATTTTTAATTGGATCTGGGAATACTGACTTTTAAGCATGCAGTCTACTACAAGCTAGCACAAGATATTTTCATTGCAAAATGGCATGTTCTTACCCCTACCCCTCAGGAAAAAACTATAGCTAGAGCCTGGAACAAATTCTGGCCTCCTTGTCTTTTGGATGAAGGCATCTTAGGAAAAACATGAATAGGCTGAAGGGCATCAGAGAGCAGTAGAAAAGGAGAGACAGTGAGAGGGTGGCCTAGGAGATGAGCAAGAAGAATTGAGGAGGGAGCAGCAGGCTGAAGGACAGGACAAAGGTGGGGGTAGAACTAACGTGGCACCTTGAGCCTGACTTACGAAAGAAACCTCTTTAAAAGAGGGTCTTTATTTCAGGTCATGTCTCTTAAAATGGGTTTGTTTAAACACTCCAATCAAAGTTATCTTACAAAGTGGCATAACATTCATATCTCAACTGTGATCTCTTACTCGTTTGAATCAATCCTTCCTCTGATAGGCAGAATATTCAACGTAGTGTTTTGTACATTCTTTTACTAGTCAGATTTCAGTTAGTTAGCTACTGAACTCAAGTGCTGTAGCAACCCTTCTCACAGGCATAGTGAAGCTATGTCAGTTTACTGGTTCAGTAGTTTGCCCACTTTAACTAGAAGTGTCCATTCTTTTAAGATGGACAAGCTCGGGGGTTAATTTGGAAGATGAAAAAGAATATCTACTCTGCTAGTTCTGCAATCCTGAAGGATTTGGTGATAAAACCCACTATGTTTAGATAACTTAAGTTTTGCAGATGTATTGTCTTTTGTTGCAAGTAAGTCTAAGCACTTAATACTTCTTTTTCACACTCCACTGATTTAAAAACAAAATTTGGATGTAATTTTTAAAATGTTATTACATGCATCAGTGACTCCTTTGGGTTTTTTCTTAGTCTAAAGAAAAGCTACATCCTGGAAGAGCATCAGCTTAAGCAGGTCCTTCCATTGAGTTGGTTTAAAACAAACACAAACAGGAAAAACAACAAAAATAAAAAACCCACCCCCCTCTCCAACCTATCTTTAGAAAGAGAGCTGTTGAAGATGAACATATTCCAGTAGCTAGCAATACAAAAATCTGCCTTTTAGATAGAAAGTTAAAATTAATTTAGATTGAGAGGAGACTTAACTTGCACTTTGTGTTCCACAAATTCCTGGTTCTATAGGTCACCATGCCAGGGTGAAACTGAAGCAAATTTGAGTGTCTTCAAAATTGCTCATGATGGCAAGTTGAGGGGTTTTAATCTTCATAGATAAAAATATAGGTAAAACTGTTTAAAATTTGTTGAACACATTTGTTGAACTAAATTCAGTGAAGTCCCTTTGCTGCTGCTCAGCTTCTGCGCTCTGCTGCTAGGAGCGTGTGCGGCTCGATGGTATTAGCTATAAACCTTCGATTGTTGGGGTCCTCTAGGCAGATGCCGAATACCCTCTGTTATGTTAGTGACTGCCTCTGCAATTAAATACTATCGTATCACAACCAAATTGGTGCATGTACATGCCTTAATGAAGCTGTTAATCTCCAAGCCATCTGTCTTTCACAACACATTGCTTTTTGCAGTGGTGCTCTTCTGATTTATCTTCAGTGCTAGAATATGGTTCTTTTGTAATGAAATCAATATGCCCAGACCTCATACATGGAGTAAATTAGTATGTTAGGGCCTGCCTATTTGTTTCTATCCTTGGAAAGTATAGTTTTCCATCCCTGTTGATGCCTTATTGGCTTAAAAAGGGGATAAAACCTTGTATGGGTGTATGTGAGAGTGTGTGTGTGTGTATATATGTTTATATATATGTAGTTTTGGTAAGCACTCAATACCAACTGGCATTAGGGAAAAATGGAATTTACAGAATGAGGCTGCTGCATGAGTAGAGTAAAGACTATCTATTACTTATCCGACCTGTTTTATAACTAGCTATGGTTGCTGTAGGATCAGCAAGTCTATTGATTTAGGTCCTTTCTGGTAGTTATTAGTAGTATGTGCTTAGAAGTTCAAGAAACTGAATAGTACCCTTCTTGTCTAGGGAATTTTAACTTGTTTCTTGAGCAGCTCGTGCTTTTCACGGGAACTTGGACACTATTGTTGTCAAATATTCATTTCAAAATCAGATGCTACTCTGTGACACAGTCTTTTAAAATACTTGAGTTTGTAATTGTGCAGTTCACCTGTGCTTTACTACGTAAATGCTTTTGACTTGTCATGTTAAAATATAGTAGAGCAATAGACATAAAAAGAAACCGGATGAGGACATAAAAGGAACCCACATTAGCTTCCAGTTCTGATAGGAATGTGGGAAATGCATTTAGGCAATTTTACAGCAGTGTTATGCTTCTGTTGAATGAATCAAGCTACGTTTTGGGATGGCTTTTTCTTGTGGAATGATTGTGTCCAGAGTTTTGTTTGCTTGTGGATAAACTTGCCAGAATCTTACTTGAGCAGTCTTTTCTCTAGAGAAAATTTGATATGTTGATACTGGTCGTATTATAAGTAATCTCTTGATTGGTGCTCCTGCATCATGTAGCCTTTTGTACATGAAGGCTTTCAGAATCTGATTAAAAGTAAGCCTAATGCAATCAATTCTTGGTTATGCTTAAATGAAAGAAAAACACACTCATAGAATGTAACTTTTTTGCCATGTAGCTGTCTTAAAATAGTTTCTTCACAGTGGGCTTGTGAGGAATGATGAGCTTGCCTTTCATTTAGCAGGTAGCACCTGACTCTTGTGTTTTGGTTATCAGGGTGCCCTGAGGCGGTGGTGTTGGGAGCTGCCAGTGGTGCTTTTGGCTGAGTTCTGCAGCGCTGCTCAATGCACTGCAAGAGCTGCTGCTTCCCTGACCAACCCCTTGTTCTACCTGTGCCCTGGGCGTCTGCGTGGCCATGGGATGAACAACATGGTCAGGGAGAGAACTGATTTACAGGAATCAACTTCGGTGGTGTTGACTTTTATTTATATTTTTAGAGGGGGAGGCATTGGTTGAAGTGACAGTACCAGTACTTAGCCTGGCAGTATTCAAAGTGATGGTTTGAGGATGGGAAGGAATGGCTACAGTCTGAAGTTGCACACAACAGGAAACCATTTAAGGCCCTTTTAGGGAGGCTTAAAGTGGAGGAATCTCTAAAGACTTAATTTTGACTTCTTTCAGATAAATTGGGCACCATGCTAATCACTATAACACTGAGTTTAGAAATACTTAGCTGGCTCCCTACTTCCTGGTAATACTTCCTAAACATACAGCACTCAGTTCACCTTTTTTTTTTTTTTTTTTTTATATGCTGATTGTATTGTGACCAAAATGTTTCTGCAGACCACAGAATAAATGAACAAACCTTATTAATCCAAAGAGGAGACATGAGGTGAAGAAGCATGTGCAATTACAGGGCAAGATTTTACAGTTATTAGTGCAGCTTGCTTTAGATATTCAGTGTTGTCAGGAAAAAAAAGCAGGAAGTGAACCTTCCCTCTGTCTCAGATGAAAATTAACTTGAGCGCGTTGGGGAGCTTGCTGCTTTGCCACCAAAGTGTTAGCATTCTGTGTCAGCAGCAGTGCGTGCCATAAAGCTTAAAGTACAGCCTGTATTCAGTGCCTCTACTTATAGTCTCCTGATTAAGTGGTGCTAACCAGGTGCCTAAAATATTGCTGTAGACTGGGCAGAAGGAAGAGGTGGTGGGAGAAAGGAATGGCTCTCCTGTCCATAGCTTTTTGAAATGCTAGAAAGTGATGTATAGCATGTGTGCTAGGGGGTATGAGAGTTTCCTGATTTTTTTTCTGTATTATATGGATACCCTAATTAAGACTAGGTGTGTTAATAACTAGGGGACTTCTCTGTGATATGGAACACATACATATTGAATCTTTTTGAAACTGACTTTCTGTGAGACCCTGAAACTTGCTGAATCTTCATCAGTTCTTGATATTGTTTTTTTTTTTATTACTATTTAATTTTTTTAAAACACCCCCTCACACAGACTTTTCCATACAACCCATCTGTGGAGGAGGTCTGCATGTAAACTTTGAGTTGGTTACTGTAATATGAAGTGGCAGCTTTTCTTACTTTCAGAGTCAAAGAGAAATAGGCTGTATTCCTATTGGTGGAGTTACCAGGGAAGGGATATAATTCAAAAACACCTGAGAGAGGCTGGTGTTTCCTTGCCCTGCACGGAGGGAGGTGCTATGCTGAGAAAACTGCTGTTGCTCTGCTTAATCGAGCCACAGGATATTCCATTATAGCATTGTCTTACGTTCTACCTATCCTACCCCCAAGTTTTGAGTGGCAGAGAGACTTTAGAAAGGGGGTTGATACTTCAGCACGAGAAGGGGAATTTCTAGATTTGCTTTTTTGTGATGTTACACAGGCAGAATCCACAGTTCATTTTTGAGACTTCTCAGGTGCTAATGACTTTCAAAAGATACGAAGCTATGGAAACAAATGTATGAGTTTGTTTGCATAAGTTTGACAAACCATTGCTAAAGGTTCAGTGGATAGACTCCAACCTGTTTCACTTCAAGTGTCAGGTATGTTTGAACTTAAAGTGAAACATTAGCTAATGCATACCTCCCCTTTTTTTTTTTTTTTTTTTTTTCCTCTTTAAGAGTCCCCAACCCTCCAAATATTTTCTGGGGGTCAG
>VWPW01016647.1:373651-432888 GCA_013389825.1 Crypturellus undulatus
TTTTTTTTTTTTTTTTTTTTTTCCCTCTTCAAGAGTCCCTAAGCCTCCAAATATTTCCTGGGGTGCAGGTCTTTCATTCAGTTTCTTGACTTCATTTTTGACTTCTGATTGAAAAACAGAATCCATTTTCTTGTGCAGCTAAGAGGAATGTGCTTATGTCCTCTGGGGCCCCTTGACAGAGAACTTAAAATTTGAGATTTTTTTTTTTTCTTTCTTTCTTTTTTTTAAACTGGAGTGAACTGTCAGCAAGCAGAAATGTTTGATGTGATGTAATTAGGAAGCTGGTTGCTTTTCACCTGTCCTTGCTTGTTTGTGGAACATAAACTGTTGTAAACTATGCTTGATCATGTCAAGTAAGTAGGGGGGGAAAAAAGTGTATATATTCTAAATAAACTAAAATCACTACCCTATATTAGAAGGAAAAATATTCAGATCAGTACTCTCAAATAAATCCTGAGGATTTCATTGAATGAAACAGTCAGCTGACTAGACACAGCTGTCAAATTCCCTAAGTAAACACTTTTAGAAGTTCGTGGAAAAAAAAATCATTTTCAATCTGAGTGCCTTGGATAAAGAGAACTATATAGTCATGTGGCTTTTCCACCAGACCAACTAGTTAAGTCTCTATTCAGCTTGTGTTACCTGTTGCAAATTGGCTACGTGTAAGAGCCACTGCTGGACACTGTCCACCTCTGCTTGTATGTGTAAAATTTTGGCCCAGTCTTGTGTAAACAGGATGGGGAACTGCTGGAGCCCTGTTTCCTTGCAGTTGTCAATGTTGTGGAAACTGCATGGCCAGCTCTTGCTGGCTGTGTTTTGTGCGTGCACAACCTTCCTGCTTTGCTCCAAAGATGCAGTTAATTCAGCCTCTTTGAGCGTGACTCTAAAGACAGAATACTTAGGATTGAATATAGTCTTAGCTTTAGGTTTTTGCTCTCACTGCCTTAGTTCTCCTATGATGACAATTTTTAAGTGAATTGTCTGTGAGAATGGCTTGAAATAGCCTTAGAGTTGACTAGTTATGTTACATTTCTTGATAGTGCTACATGAACAGTGCTTAGTGTTGTTTGCTACTTCTTTTTTCATTTTGGAGAAACAAGCTCTGGTTTGGTGCAAACGTGGCGCACAGTGCCCAGGATATAAGCCCTGCTGAAATGGAGATGCACTTCAATGGAGAATCCCTGAGTGGGATGCTTGAACGGTCTTTTCCCATGTAAATAAATATTGCTTTTCACTTAGTTTCAAAAAACATGGCACACAGCTGCTCTTTACTCCTTGTTGGAAAATAACAGGCCATTTGCTGACTGAAGCAAGCTATTGGCATTATTGCTAGCAGCTGCTGAACTCTTAGTGTTAACTTAAACAGCTCATAAATGTTAATCATGTTGCAGTTTTGTTAGAGAGCCTGTCTGCATATCCCAAAGGCACTTGCTAATATGTCACTTTTTTTCTCCCTCGTGAGCAGATGATATTTAGCGGCAGAGATTTCAAATTGTAACTTCATAATTCAGGAGTTTTGCTGTGATGACTGAATTTTTTTTTTTTTTTTCNAGTAACTTCATAATTCGGGAGTTTTGCTGTGATGACTGAAGTTTTTTTTTTTTTTTTTTTTTTTTCTGAGATCTGGTTACACTAGGGTTGGTGTTGCAGCTTTATTCCAACACTTTGGTAGGCACAGAGGAGCTGAACGTGCCATGGAAGAATTGCGCAGTTGAACCAACTTGCTCTCTGTGTACTGACCTGGTGTCTAGAGGTGTGTGATGAAGTGAAATCTAAACTGAGGAAAATCTGTGCAGTTCACTGCATGCTTCCATTCAAAATCGTTTTCATATGGGAATGGTTCGACTGTTACACAAATGTGCGAAGTTCATGTTTTGTTTCCTACATGTAAATTAAGTTTATTTTAATAATGATTGCTGTAGAGATGTGTACAATCTGCATAAAAAGCAATTAAATTGTGTACTCTGGCCCTTTCCTAATCTCCCTCACCCCTCTGCCAGTAGTAATGTGTCCTTAAATACAAGACAGAGCACCTGAGCAAACTAATCCTCTTTTCCTTCTTTCACCTCCAATTCTGCTGATGTTCTTTCAGCAAAACACTGGTAATGCCTCGTAACCCGATTTGGAGACCTGTTTTAAATAACTGTGGTACACCAGAAATAATGACTTTGGTAACTTTTTGATATGGATCATTGCAAAGGTCAGAGAGTAGGCAGTTACTGCTGCATAGGGAGGGAATGATTACTGCATCTAGAACCCTTTCCTTCACTTTTATTTTCATATAAGCATGTAACAGAACTTGGAAATGTTCCTTCTGGCAGTGCTGTATGTTTGCCAGGGTTGCACTTCATATCTATGGGCTGTACTCCCCACCAGGCTAATGCAGGCAGTCAGAGTCAAGACTGCAGTTGGACTGTTGCTGGTATCAGCTTGTGAGCGATGGTTAATGTGGCCAGGCTGTGGCCTGTCCCATACAAAGCTACATCCTTGTTCCCACTGTGTCCCCACTGCCATGCCTGGCATGTTGGGGTGCATGGGAATGGATGTGCCCCTTCTCTTCCAGAGGTTGCTCTGGCTAGTTGCAGAATTTCGGTCCCCAGAGAAATGTGTGGAACAGGGACAGCCGTTGCAGACTGAGGCTGAATCAATCCTTTCTGTAGAGTGCTGAATCCTGACTTCATCTGGAACTGTGTGGACTTTAGCAGATAGGCAAGCAAGCATCATTAGAGTGTATATGGCCGTGAACATGACGCATTTCTGTGGTGAGGCTAGTGTTGAACGGAAGATAGGGAAGACAACAGAGTTGAACTGTGGTATACACTGATCTGAGTAATGGATTGGTCTCGAAAGACTCAACCCTCTTGCTTCCATGGGCAGGAGTAAATACCAAACCTTTGGACATGAAGGTTTATCTGTAGACTTGCTCCTGAAGGCCTGGGAAGGGATTGGAGAGTACGCTTTCCAGCAGCTTTCAGGTAGAAGTGAAACCAAAACCTCCCTTGGAAAGTGGAGGAGATTCCAGATTGTGTGTGGTTAAATTGTACTTTTATCTGCATAAAAATGTGATTTTTTTTTGAAGGAAGTTAGTGTGTGACTTTAAGAAACTTTCTACTCTTTCCACTTAATGTGAAATTTCATGCTATCTTTGTAGCTTTCTGACCAAGACTACTTCTGAAATGCAAAGCTATAAGAGAAGTTTGGATTTTTTCAATGTTTGGGGCAGGAGGGGGCTATATATGCAGATATGGCAGATATACCACGTAGTCATTTCTTTTCACCTGGTGTCTAGTTTTTTTTTTCTCTCTCATCTCTAAAAGAGCCATGTAAATCCTACTGTTTTTATTTTATTCTTTCCTTCAGACATGCATGCAGCAGACCTGTCTCCTGCAGCAGGTCAGGACAGCTTCTTGATGAGACATAAATTCAAATATCCAGAACTATAATTTACAGGGAGGAAAAACTGAATTGAGTATCTTGAGACTGTGTGCATTTTGTTTTGAGCATGAACTTTTTTTTTAACTGACAAAATGGGAGTATGCTAGAAGGATTGAATTTAAGAAAATGATTACCTGAACTTTTTTTTCCTTTAAAAATGATGATTGAGAAGTTATATGTTGTGGCTGCATTCTAAGTTGAAGTTTTGATACGTGTTTCAGGCACATGCATATATTGGCCTTGTAGATTTGATGGTGATGAAAAGCCTAAATGAGTCGACGAAAGTTGTCGGATATGTGTAGAAAATTGTGTGTCTGTGCCAAGACAAATCTTGACAAACACTATTTAAAAGGTAGTCTTATGACTAGTCTCAGAGATCAGTCTCTGGGCTTGAAAAACAGGAGGAACAAAGAAATGAATTCTTCTGTGTAAGAAGCTTTCATTGTTCTTCTGTTTTTGATAATGCTGTACCCCTACAGAAACTTCCCAATGGATGACCTAAAAGTTGTTCCAAACCTTTGAGCTAAGGTCTTCATGCTTGGGAGTGATTAATTCCTGGGTTCAAGGATTCCGTTTTGAATTAGTAAAAGACTGCAAGCACTCCCTAAGTGAAGCTGACAAGACACAGGAGCAGTGTGTGATGCTCACTGTGTTAAACATTTGTATGCAACTGTACATCTTGAAGCATAAAGAGGCTAGTAAACTATCAAAGAAGTACTTGCTCAGTTGTCTCAGGAGGGAGGTACATTATGAATAATCTACTTGTGGGACTTGTAAGAGTGAGACACTAAGGCTTGTTGATAGTGACTTGCAAGTTGGTAGATAATTTGTGTGGGGAGAAAGAAACCAGCAGGGGATTGAAAACTGTTAAAAGATGCAAAGGAAAAGCTATATGATATGACCAAAACAGTGAAATTTTTCTTTTTTTCTTTTTTTTTTCCTTTTCTTGCAGACCTTGAAGTGTTAACCTTTGTGCTCCATTAAGTTATTATAAACTTTTGCTGCTCTGCGAACATATAAAGATGTCTCGCAGCCCTGATGCTAAGGAAGACCCTGTGGAATGCCCCCTTTGCATGGAGCCTCTGGAGATTGATGACATCAACTTCTTCCCTTGCACCTGTGGCTACCAAATATGTCGTTTCTGTTGGCACCGTATCCGCACTGATGAGAATGGACTTTGTCCTGCTTGCAGAAAGGTAAATATCCTGGATCAGCGGCTTGTCTTGCACATATCACAAGGCTCTTGCATTGTGTTGGTACAAGAGACACGCTTTTCCTTCAGGAAACATTCTTCTAGTAATGGCCTAGATCGAGGGTGAGGTGTTGGACCTTTCAGATTCTGTCTGCACATGTGTCGAAGCTGTTGTGCAACTCCTGGTCTTGTTTTGTTAATTCAGAACTGGATTAATAGAGGAAGCTGTGGATCAGGACCAAGGCTTGCTGATGCTGGGAGAACTGTCAATAAGTGCTGGGAATTGAGGTGTTGATGCCTTGCCAGAGCCTTTTCAGGAAAGACAGTGACAATTCCAGCATCAGGGCTTTGCTGAGGGCTGAGGTTCAGCTAAACTAGCAGAGCTGCCAGAGGCCAGCTTGTTCTGTTTATAGCATGACAGCTTTATCCATAATTTCTGGACTCTACACATGTAAATCCTTTGGAAAAATGTATCCAATGGTGTTAAACTTTTCAAATCTAGGCTAAGTCTACTGATCTAGTATGCTTTCCTTTTGCCAGTTGCTGGAAGGTAGTACTTTGTGTCACACGTCACACTTCTTCCTATCTCTTAATTGTCCAACTGACTTTTTTTTTTTTTTTTTTTTTTTTTTTGGCCATAGCCATAAACTTGAGCTTCCCTAAGTTGCCTACTTTTTCCTTTGAATCTTTTCCCCTTCCATTTCGTGTTTTACTTAACCTTATTACTTATCTTCAGTGTTTGATAAACTTCTTTCTCAGTATCTCGTTTCCTTCAACTCTGACGTAACTTTCTCTCCCAATATGATTGGTCCTTGCCATATTCTTTTTGTAATCCCAGCTACTTTTGTCCCCTCTTTCTCCTGGTATTCAGCTGTGATCCTGTCTCGATTTATGCCTTTGGCTCCATATCTCAATAGTACATTGATTCTATTTCCTTTTTGAGGCCCTGAGTGAGTAGTCTTATTTGATCTGACCCTTAGCATTCACTGCCCCAGCTTTCTAGAAGCACTTCCAGGCTTATTTCTTCCTGTTCTCTTGGGCTTTGGCTACACGAGAGCTATCACTGCTAACCTGTGTTTGGATGCCTTTGCAAGCTTGGAGACTGTCCCACAGCAATATATACTTTGTTAAAAAACTGCACAGACTTGCTTCAGTATTTAGGCTTTATCTTCTACAAAGAAGATACATCTGTCATCAGCCAGTTGAGTTACCATATGTGATATCTGGTGTACAGGGCAAATGTGTAATAATGTTCATAGTACAAGCACACTTCCATCCTGCTGGAACAAATACAATATTTCTGGAATTTCCTAGTCTAAATTGCTTCATATACCTGGATTTACTACTTTTTGCCACCAATTACATCATTCTTCTATGCCTGTTCTGCATTGGAAATTATTGGAATACATCTGCAAAATCACAGAAGCAGTATGCTGTTCACTGCCTCTGAGCATCTGTGGATTCTTTTAAATATGGACACTGCCACCACTGAACCCTGTAATGTGGAATTATCTGGTGTACTCCTTGATGTGCAAGTCTTTTGCTACACTGGGTACAGTTTGTTGAGGCAAAGCGGTTCTGGGAAAAAAGGCAAAATAAGTGAAGGTGCACCATAATGAGAATGAAGTGCCAACCATGCTGGGAGACCTTTTCTACCATGGATCAGGATCATGCTTTTGATACTTTCTTCATCCATGGACTGCAAGATGATCTTAAGAAGAGCTGCAGCTGTATTGCTGGACTGTAGAAGGTCTGTGGAGAGGAGAGTAAGGACAATATTATTTCTGTGGTACAAAGATGGATGTTGTGGACTAGAAATCCTGCTGAGATCCCAGCAACAAATCATTTCTTCTCTGCTGCCATCAACTGCGCAATCTGGAATCTGTGATGATGCCACCTTTTGAAGTGTGCTAGACTCTCTGAACAAGGTATGTGTCTTTTGTGGAATGTGTGTTTTTATCTTTATCTGTGTATCTAAGTGATTTTTCAAATTCATACAGCAGTTGTTAGCAGTGATCACTTAAAATACTGAAATGCAGAAAATGTCCAAATAGTTAAATTTTTGCAGCAGACTTCATAATGGTTACTGTGCCCTCAACATATATATCCTGTTTTTAATGTGTATGCCAGTGCAGGATGCTCTAACTCTGCTACAGTATATGTATAAGAATAGTTCATTTTGCTTCTGCATATTTTGCACAATTGATAGAAAACTGCTGACTGGGCTCAGGACACTTAGGTTCTCCTGTGATTTCACCACTAGTCTGTGGAGAGGTACAGTCAAGAGCTTTCATATCCAGGGTTCTGGACTGAAAGGGTTAGAGGGGAGAGCTCAGAAAAGAATATGCTAAAATAGATTGACTGGGAATTTTTAAGGGTGGGTTTTTGCCATAGGTTGGATAGGTCTTACTGTGTGTTAAGGAAAAAAAAAAAAAAGCGCTTTATTTTTCTATATCTTTCTCAACTGCATGTAATTGAAAAGAGACTAGCTTAAAGTTTATTCTAGCTAGAAGGAAATACATCTATATGCTTGAGCTATTATAGCTTAACATATACATGTGCAGAATACGTTCACATAATAGTCAACTGAGGTAACATGCGTTAAACTTCCTAGTGCTGGCAATGGTAGCATACATACGTGCATGCATGCCTACGTGTGGAAGATATAGACAATTGGAAGAGGTTGAACAAATGTTCCTGTTTTTTCAGTCAGTTGATTTCTTAACTGCAAGTGAGCTAGTTAGTCACTGGCTAGTCAAACCACAATGAAAACATGATGTTTTCTGAAGAAATCTTAGTAGCCAAAGTCTTCTTTACTATCAGTAGATTCACTGGTTCCAGTTGTAAAGCTATATAAGTACAATGACATTTTTCCCCTCTTTAAAATCTAGCTGCCAAAGTAGTGTGTATTATAATGATGTGTGTCACCTATGTTGCTGTGATATAGCATGGATACCAGATCTTAATGCCAGTTGCTACCACTTCTAAACATTCCAAATAGAGTTGTTCCAATAGTAAGGGGATGGGGGAAAGGGAAGATTAGTCTGCATGCTTCCCATTTCTTTATTGCTTTGCCCTTCTGCCAAAACATATAGTTTGGTTCACTGTTTGCTATTTGCTCTGTTTGGTCTTGCGGTGTGGCTTTGACCTTATTTTCCAATCCTTGATGTAAGGATGCAACCTTTTGCTGAAGGTGGCTAAAAATAGTAAATCTATTAGTTTCTTAGTCATAAATCTGTATCCCCCTCTTGGGCACATTTCTCCTGTCTCCATGTGAAGGCAATACCTATTCTAAGTGTACAATCTTCAGATGTCAGCAGTAGGATTAAAAGCACTGGAGGAACTGCTGAGTTTTTTTATTTGGTAAAACAATTGATATTCAGAAATATATAGAATATCACTATTTTTGATATAACAAGTGTGCTGTACACTATATATAAAGCTTAATAACTTTTTGTGTTTTTTTCTCATTTCAGAACATATTTGGTAGCAAAGAAACAACTGAAAATGTTGGTACATCTATTATGTGGAAAGAGCGTGACCCCATCCAGATAAAACCCAGCTCTGCTTTCAACAATTGGGAAAATGTGGGAGGGAAAGTCCGGAGAGGAGAAAAAAAAGAACAGAGAAACCTTATGTGATATAAAAAAACTTAGTCAGGAAGACTAAGAAATAAATCATCAAGGGCCACCTCTGATTAAAGAAACAAGACTGCAGAAGAGAGATTCAAAACTTTTTTTTGATGAAGTACTTACGGGACCACCGGCAACTTGCAGTTAGTGTGAACTTAAGTCTGGTCATTTTGCATGTTGGCACTTCTTGTTCAGGTGCTTTTCATGGTTTTTGTTGAAGAGGATATATAACTCAAGAGGAATGTCTGCTGAATTTAGTCAGTGAATCAGAGATATTGGCATCTCTATCTTCTACACCTGAAAATATCTAAGTCAATATTTAACCTGGCTACTTTTCTTGCATTTCATATTCTCTACTAGCTAAGGAATCTGTGATAGTAGCTTTAATCAATTTTTGTTTTGCTTGTTAGCCATCAGGAACATCTTGTCCCTTGTTTTACCCCATGCAAAACAGGATTCATGCTTATTTTAGGTATGCCCAAGGTTGTCATCTCTAGTGGTATGTCTTTATAGTCTGACCACTTACACAGTTTAAGACTTGTGAGTTTGATGGTTGCCTTCTCACTGTTTCATAGTGTTGGACAGAGAGCAGAAATGGTGTGATACTGAGAGACAAGTCATTGGCTGTGTCTGGCTTCCAGCACCCTGTTCCCCCTGCTTTTCGCAAGTCTCTACCTGTAGCTGAGCCATCGTCTGAGCTGTAGAACTTCATCTCTGGGAAGCAGTCACTCTGATGAGATCATTTATTGTCGTATCTGCCTTTAGATCTGCATTCGAAAGGAACAGGTTCTGGTGCTATGCTTTTGCCGGCCTTTCTCCCTTTTTAAACACACAAGCTCTCTTGTTATCACATACTATCAAATGGGAGAATTATCTAAGAATTGTTCTTCTGATTTATGCCTGAGATTGAAAAAAATGTGAAGGTTCTTCTGTAGCTCTTGCATATCAAGATACCCAACTATCCATATGCCTGGATATAAGTGGTCATAAGTGAAATATGTTTATGAAACATTTCATACATAATATACCTCTGCAGTATCCACTGAAAACTTACGATCAGAATACTGCCCAAATAAATGCTGTTATCTGGGGTGGCAAATCAGTTGCTGTTGCTGCTTAGTTACTGAAATCTTTATTTAGGTGGTCTCATATAAGCTATTTTTCTTCTCCTAATTCTGAGGTTACTATTGCTGTTAGTCCTGTTCCAGCAGCCTCCATACTCTGCTGTACAAACTACTAGTCCTGTTGTGAAGAGCAAAATGATTTGCTTGAACTTCTACTTCAGTTAACCATGAATGCTTCCCAACCAACATTCAGGACATCCAGCAGCAAATTGTTGTGCGGAGGAGGAACATACTCTTTAGCTTGCCTTTTACTGAAGAACATGCTCTTAATGTGGTTATATCTGGCAGGAAAAAAGCAGGTGAACTTTTGAGAGTCCGTTGGATCTCTAGAGGCCTTACCAAATCACCAATTTATTCATTCCTTCTGCAGTTGCAGTGAACGGGATGCTTGAGGGCTTTGACTTCTATAGTATGGGGTGTGGAGGAGACGTTGCATTTGTAATAGGATGGCTTGTGGGTAAGGTACTGCGACACTTTGTGTAGAGCCATTTTATTTTTGGAACTGCACCTACCTTGTACAGGTGCCCTTCTGTTCCCATTCCTAACTAAACTGTGGTTGACCATGATCACAGAACAAATTTTCTCTTTGCTGGAGCAGTCTCTCTCCCTTAAAACAAAACAGCATCCTGTATGCTATGTGTTTTACTTGCACAGACTTTGATAAAGGCTTTATGTAAATGAAATGCCTTCTACAATTATTTTGCTCTTTTTCTCTAAAGTCCTCTTGGGGTGCATTTATTGCAACAAAACTCAAAATAATGGTTGTATCTAATTTCAAATGACCTTACTAATGTGGAGTGTTGCTGTTCTTCCAGTACATCAAGTGAAACCTGCTTAGTAATGTAACGTTTCGATAAGGTTTTTTTTAAGGATAACTTGAATCCATGTTGTATTTTCGTGGAAGAGGTTTAGATGTGTGCCTTTGGCAAATGCCTAGGTATCTTAGCTTACATTCCAAAGTGATAATAAAAATGTTACACGTGTTTGACAGAACTCTGTGTTGAAACATTAGACACCGTCTGCTGGAGTCAACTGCAGTGTATTTTCAGAAGGTGTCTCAAGTGCAGCATCAAGATATAAACTGTTCTGTCTCCTAACTCTAAATTTTAATCTTTGTTTGAGGATGTTCTTGGAATGTTATCAGGGTGAGGTGCTTGATGGCGCTTCCAGTTGCACCATGCAGTTGAAGAATCTATGCTTTTAACCTAACCTTGCCTTAATCTGCTGCTGTAGATTTCCCCAGGTCAAGCCATTTAGTATGATTAATTTTGTGTGTTACTATTAACCGTGGGCAACGGGGGGGGGGGAAGGAGGAAATAAATTTACTTCTGGATCTATGCGCTAAACTCTTTGATTATGGTAGTTCAGGGGAAGAACTTAATTCAGCATACAGGTGAACTTTGCTTCTTTACCTAAATTCCATGCCTTAATGTCCATCTCTCACACTCCTTTAATTTTAGACTTAGAACTAAACATTACACTTGGAACTCAACTTTGTTTAGAAACAATTCTTTTTAAGATATTTAAATCTTCTTCTGTGCTTAGTATTACTTTATTTAAAGACACAAAACCTAACTTTTAAACATGGAAAAAGTTGGGAAGGTAAGGAATATAGGGCTGCTTTGTCCTATACTAATCCCATATACTGCAGTTTACAAGACTGAAACTGCCTTTTATTCAATAGAGGCATCTTCTGGATGACTAGAACAGTCTTTATTGGTAACTCTGAGAGTGTTGTTTTGTTTTTGTTACTTACTCTTGAGATTAAAAAAGCATAAGTGTTGGACCTATTTTGGAGGGACTATCACAAGATGATGATCTTTAGGTTGAAAACATAACTTTATTCCAGAAAGATAAAACAAGTTACAAACTGATACACAAACATGACGAGAATATAGATACAATGCAATGCAATAACTGCATTGGAACTCTTTCTCTTCAGTATTTATAAATGTGGCTGGCCATAACAATTACAACAGGGTTACATAGCATGGAAGCTTGTGTTAGAATGGCAGGATTCATGTTTTTTAGGCATATTGTTTCTTAATTGAGTTGTTTTTAATGATGTTTATTATGCTTAGCCATACCCAGAAGATCCAGCAGTGTACAAACCACTCTCCCAGGAGGAGCTGCAAAGGATAAAAAATGAAAAGAAACAGAAACAAAACGAGAGGAAACAGAAGATATCAGAGAACCGCAAACACTTGGCCAGTGTACGGGTTGTACAGAAGAACCTTGTCTTTGTGGTAGGGCTATCTCAGCGCCTAGCAGATCCAGAGGTGAGCACTTCATATTTGCAGATCTTGCTCTTGACCTTGACAGGCAGCCATGGGAACATCCTTGTGCCCCCACTTGCATCTATTGATTGGGAACTTTCCAAAACCTTCCTGATGCTGGGGCCTGCTTCCCCTTCCTCCTCTAAAATAACCATAGCAGATGGTGTTTTGTTTTGTTTTTATTTTTGAGAGTACAACTGCTCTGTCTTTAAAGAAATTGTTCTTAGTGTTTGTTAAAGATTGTTTGTTTTTAACCTAAAATGAGTTTAAGGGGTTAAATGATTTTAGACATTTGCATCTACACAGCTGTCACAGCTGTTCTAAAATGAGAGCTAGGTCAAATTATAAAGAACAAATATGAAAGTGTAGCACGAGCCTGTAACGACAAAAAAAAAAAAAAGCCAAGACACAAAAGAATGTGTGACTGGGAATGAGTGTAACAGTAATGTAACTTGACAGAAAAAAATAATACAGGGAACACCCGAGAAGATTGACTCAATGACCTGCCTCGTCAAAAGAGTTTTTAGTTTGAGAAAACTACTTAAGATGTGCTCTCTACTTCCATCATCAGAAAGTCAACTGCAGATAGCTAATGGATTTAATGCTAGTAAGTAAGAGTACCTTCAGCAAGAACGTGGAAGGAGTGATCTACTGGGCAAGTCAGGTTAAGTTTATCGTGTTAATCTAAAATTGTCTGGAAAAATCTCAAAAGTGTCTCTTTCTGTAAACTGTCTGAGTGGCATTTTGGTAGACTGGAAAAGAGCAAATGTAAAAGCTGCTTTTTGTGTAGGGGAGGGAAAAAAGCAAGAGTATGTGGAGGAAATAGAAAAATCAACCTTAAAGTAATAACACTTCAATCATAACACTTCAATTTCTGTAAGAATTTAGCAACAAATTAATTGGCTTTGTGTTTGTGAGCAGCTTTTAGCCCTGGCTTGGTGCTGTTTATTACTGAGTGTTGTCAGTCTTCTCTGGGTAGGTACCTGAAGATGGGCACAATGTCTTTCAGGAAGGCAGAGATCAATAGACAGGTGTTCAGAAGGCTGAAGAGACTGAAAACATGCCCTGTAGTCTTACAAAACTTTCCAAATATAATTAGTGTTGTTAGATTGTAAAGATATGGGTGCTTGCTCATTGAGTGAGAAAAGATGATTAGGTAAAAGATTTAACTGTATTATCCAGTCGTGATGTGAAATTAGGGCTGGGGAAGCAAGCTGGAGGCTTCTTTTATTCTCCCTGATTATGGTTCAGGGCTAGAAATACCCTTTGCTTATCTAGCTTCAGCCTTAACAGTCGGTGCGTCTGCACAGCCTTTCAGCAAGCGATAGAGAAATACCAGCTTTTAGTACCATGTATAAGGCACATTGTCAAGTTCGCTGTCATACGTGTAGGCATTGTTCAGCAAAGGTGCTTAATTTCCACAGATGTTTCTGCTTTGCATGGGATCCCTAAGTGGTGTTACCACTAACTGATGCAATGACGTGTGTTTTGTTTAGTTTTTTCCCTTGGGGGATTTGATATCCATTTATTCATTGCAGTGCAGTGTTGATTTTAAAATCTCTCTTTTCTCGATCCTTGAAAGTCTTGTGCTTTGTCTTCCTGTATTCATCTCAAGAATTTGAAACATTGAAAGATGACTCAAGCTAACTGTTATACTCTCTGCCTTTCAAGGATGGATCCAGTTAGTCAGAATTGAGCATTTTAATATATGTGAATGCAAGCTTAAGATTTTCTTAAAATTGGGATGAATGTGACTTTTGCTTAGCTATTTTATAATTTGTTGGAAGCAGAACATATACAGGAATATTTCATATTGAATGGGTTCTGCTTTGCTGTAGTAGGGTTTAGATAATCTAAACCCAGGGTCCCAGAAGAAACTTAAATACAACATATGCTGTGGAATATTCTAGTTCTTTATTGCAATGGCTGCAATGGCTGCATAAATTCATATTTTAAATAATAATCTCTTTCATTGGGAAACAAGTGTACATGCTCTCCTTTTTTGAAAAGACCTGTTTTTATTAGAGATCCTGGTGGCATAGTTACCTAGAACAGTGACAGATATATTACAATTAATCTCCTGCTAAACTGCTTCACTTCTCTTATAGGTTTTGAAACGACCAGAATATTTTGGGAAATTTGGTAAAATACACAAAGTTGTCATTAATAACAGCACATCATATGCAGGTTCACAGGTAAGTCTGTAAAGGCTCTTGTGGTTTTATCATTTTTAGGAAAAATAGGGTTTGGAGTAGATCTGGGCTCCCTATTTCTGAGTTAGCAGTAGGTTAAAGGAGTAAAAAAGAAAATATACAATATTACAGAAATCAGATTTAAGTCAGTATCCATTGTCTACCTGCCTTCAGTAGCCATTGCCTATCATAGAATCATAGAATGCCTAAGGTTGGAAGGGACCTCTAGAGGTCATCTAGTCCAACCCCCCTGCACACGCAGTGCCACCTAGAGCACGTGGCACAGGGCTGCATCCAAACGGGTCTTGAAGATCTCCAGAGAAGGAGACTCCACAACCTCTCTGGGCAGCCTGTTCCAGTGCTCTGTCACTCTCACTGTCAGGAAATTTTTCCTTAAGTTCCTGTGGAACTTTTTATGCTTCAATTTGTGGCCATTTCCTCTTGTTCTGTCGGTGGCCACTGCTGGAAAGAGGCCAGCCCCATCCTCCTCACTGCCTCCCTTGAGGTACTTGTACACACTGATCAGGTCCCCTCTCAGCCTTCTCTTCTCCAGGCTGAACAAGCCCAGCTCCCTCAGCCTCTCCTCACAGGGCAGATGTTCCAGGCCCCTGATCATCCTCGTGGCCCTGCGCTGGACTCTCTCCAGCACCTCCACATCCCTCTTGTACTGTGGGGCCCAGAACTGGACACAGTGCTCCAGATGTGGCCTCACCAGGGCTGAGTAGAGGGGCAGGATCCCCTCCCTCGACCTGCTGGAGATGCTCCTCTTAATGCACCCCAGGACCCCACTGACCTTCTTGGTCACGAGCGCACACTGCTGCCTCATGGTCAACCTGTCGTCCACCATGACGCCCAGGTCCTTCTCGTCAGAGCTGCTCTCCAGTACATCAGCAGATTCTCAAAGTTTGGCTGCAAGATACAGAGAGCAAATAGAAAAATTTAAAAAGCAGGAAATAGGGCGAGACCTTCAAACAAGCAGCAGTAGGACATTTATTTGCTGTTTCCCATTTTAAGGTACAACTGTGCATCTAAATATAAGGGGTTTTTTTTGTCATTTTCCTTTTAATAATGTCTAACCTGAGTATAGCAATTTAGAAAACAAGTTGCCATACAAATATTTCTTCTTTCTGGAGAAAAAAAAATATAAAGGTCTATTTTCTTTTTAGGGTCCAAGTGCCAGTGCATATGTAACCTACATTCGGTCAGAAGATGCTCTCAGAGCCATACAGTGTGTCAATAACGTGGTGGTAGATGGCAGAACACTTAAGGTAATATTTTTACATTCTCATCTATATGTGCTAGCACACTGATATCAATGTGTATTTTAAAACTTTATCTCTGTAATAGGTTTGTGCTTGTGAACAAAAATGCCCAGTTAAGCAAGTTACTGATTTTTTGACCTATTTTCCAAGTATTAATCATGCCACTAAAATTTAGTGAGCTCTCAACTGATAGGGGTTTGGCAAATAACATCTTAAATGCAATAGCTGAGCAAAAGAAATACCTCCCTTCCCCCACTTTGCCACCTGGGTCTTTTGCTGTGTAACTTAGAACCATAGTGTGAAAACCTGATACTTGCTTTTACAAAGCACTTCTACAATCCAAAGACATGGAGTGCTATTAAAGAGGCAGTAATCTTGGTGATATTACATGAGCCTTAGATTTCTCCTCATCCAAACTTTCTAGTATGTTAATGTTCTGTGAACCGTGCTCCCAAAGCATTCCTTTGGTGGTAAATCTGTCACTGTCGTAGGCATCCTGTCTTCATTCACATTAATAGAAATAGGCATTTCCAAAAATAAAGCCCAGTTTTATTATGGAGAAGTATAAAGTTTACTATGACAACATCTATTTTTGTTGTTGGATGCTGGTGCTTTTTTTTTTGTCTTCCTCTGTAAATGTGCTTCGCTTCCTCGTTATTGGACTAACTTCCCTCCCTCCTACCCACTACACTAAACGTTCACTTGATTTTTCTCTGTAATACCAATACCTCTCCAAAACCAATGAGACTTGTTTTGTAGTTTGCTCTTTTAAAATCCATGCTGTGATCTTACAGGACTTTCTTTTTTTTTTTTTTTTTATTTTATAAAAAACACACCCCCCCCCCCCCCCCCCCCCCCCCCCAACAAACAAACAACAGCAACAGCAACAACAACAACAACAACAACAACAAAAACAGACAAAACCTCTTGAAAGCTCCATAGGAAAATTCAGTATTACATTTTGGTGCCTATGTAAACAAGTGTTTGTGCATGTTGACTTAGCCAAAATGGTGGCTATTAAAAAACCTGGCTAATATTAATTTCCGTGATACTAAATTTTAAATGGACTAATGTAATACAAATTAATCATCACAGCAAACTAAGCAACAAAGGCTGTAAATATGAATGCAAATATTTGCTGAGCATCTCTTTTGGAATTTATTTAGATGCAAATATAAGTAAATTTTAATTAATGTATTTTTTTTGTAAACTGAAGTTCTAGTTAATTTGATCAAAAATTGATTTTGAAACTCTGGTTTTGAGGAAAAAACTATTTAGAAATATGTTTCTTATTTTCTTGTACTGTCAGTAGGACTCTTAAATTCCTGAACTTAATTCAGCTATGATTTTTTTTTTCATTCTTCAGGCATCATTAGGTACAACAAAATACTGCAGTTATTTTCTAAAGAATATGCAGTGTCCAAAGCCAGACTGCATGTATCTACATGAGCTGGGAGATGAAGCAGCCAGTTTCACAAAAGAAGAAATGCAGGTGGGTGTAAATAATGGGAAACGCGTGAACTGTAGCACATACATATTTTCCTGTATATAGTTTGTTCTGGAATTTGTATAATGTTTTCTGCCTTTGACTATTGTGGCAAAAATGAATTTTGAGGTGCAAAAGATGCTTCACAAATTGAGTATGAAAAGTCAGTAGTTGGTGGACTACTTGGCAACCTTTAAAAGCAGCACAGTGAAAACTTTAAGTGTTGGAGTGCTAAATGGGTAGAGGTAAGCTCTTAACCAAGAATTCATTTAACCTACAGTCTGTCCCTTTTCTCATAGGGATGTAAGGTAGCGTTTGTTATTTTAAATCCCAATGAAAAAGTAAGGCAAATCTAGATTTTCCTAGTGGCTTTTTGTGAATATGATCATTTTCTTGCTAATGGTGTTGTGAGCACACATCTAAATTTTAATAATGTTTTTAGCCTGTAAAATGTATAGAAAAAATATGAATTACAACATTGCGGGTAACTATAACAAAGCATAATACTGTTGTGAAGTAATGTGGTGGTGTGTGTTCGCTTGCTTCTGTCTTGTTTTGTTTTTCTTAGTCACAGCATTTGCAAAATTCTTATTTAGAGTAAGGAAGTAAGTAAATTGATAGCTTGACTATCTTAAAGATGGTGCACTCGAAGAACCATCTTTTGAGTCTGAATTTCTTTATCTGCATAGAGAGCACTATACAGCTTTCAGACTTAAATCTCAGATGTGTCCTGTTTTGCATCCATGCTATGCTATATTATAATATAAAATATTTGCATGTGGCCTATCCATGAAGCACATAGTCCCCACCGCCTCATCCCCAATGATATCACAAATGTTATACAAGTAGATTTTAATTCGGTTCTGATAGGTTGTTCTACACTGAGGGAGAAATATCTATATCTCTTACGTATCTTTCATAGATTATCTGTTGTTTCTGAGGACTTCAACCAGATTTTTCAGAAAAAGTACCCTACTCTAGCAGGAATAGTCCGTGTGTGCGTGCGTGTGTGCATGTATATATCTCAGATAATGACAGCATTTCTGCAGTTCATTTTTCCATATTTCTCTCACTGTGAGTTAAGCGCATGTGCATGTTTGAGAGTATGTTCCTNGACTGTGAGTTAAGCGCATGTGCATAGTGCATGTGCATGTTTGAGAGTATGTTCCTGCTGAGGCTTCTTAGTGGCTTGTGTGGAGCTCTGTCAGTCATGAGTTTACTTAATCCATTTTGAACCTGCTGATACTGGTTATTACTTATAGCATTGTAGTACTTGGTCAATAAAGGCTTTACTTTCATCTTATCCATTACCATACTATGTGATGCTATAAAAATTGATGTTGCCTTACTTGGCTGCCTTCTCTCCAAACTGTAAAGTTTCTGGACTTTAAACTTTTATTTTTGTGAAGCAACTATTCTGAATCTGTGATCATTTTAGTTGCAGTTTTCTGCATTTGCTGTAACTGCCCAGAGTAAGCAGTCCTTGAGGTGCAGAAACGAAACTGAATGTGCATCATGCCTAAGACATGGGCAAAGATTTGTGTAGCTGCCCTCCTGAGTGGGCAGGGAGTATCAGTGTGGGTTTGAGGGAGGGGGTGTTTGCTTGTTTGGCTCTTTTTTTTTTTCTAATAATTAAAACATCCAGTTCAGAGGTTAGTAGTGCTGGCATTTTTCCCCTGGATATGTTATCCTGTGCTTCTGTGAAGTTCATTTGCCACCTTTTGCCTATTGGTTGAGTTTTGTGAGGTTCTTCCAGAACTCCTCAGTACCAGCAAGAAGTTTCCTACCCAAAGTAGCTTAGCCTTGTCAGAGAACAGAATTTGCAGTTCACTCTTCTTTCTCCTACTCGCTGACGCAGGCATGTGAAATTAGTCCCAGTCATCAGTCCTGCATTTTTTTTTATTATTTTTTTTTATTTCTTTGCATCTGGAAGAGTTACCAGTAAGGATTACCTTCATCTTTCATCTTTCTATCCTTTAATTAACTTCAAGCTATCAAACCTTTCCTCTTATCTTTAGGGCAGGTTGTTTGTTTGTTTTTTGTTTTGTTGTGAAGGGATGGAAGTTGACCTCAGTCTGTAGTTTCCAGGATTCCTTTGACAGCCTTTTTATAGAAGACAGTTTCATTGGCTGCATACATGCCCTCTGCAACAACTGTCAGTTAAGACTGTTAGGTTACATATCTTTGCCAGTAGTTCTGCAGTTTCATGTATAGTTCCCTCATAACTCTTAAGTGGGTGATACTTGATCTTAATGATGTAAATTAACCTTCCTTTCCTGTACCTTGTTATATTTGTTAAGCAATCAAAAGAAATAAGATATGATTGGGAATTACACAGCTATGAAAGTTCTGTGAACTCAGTCATGAACTTTCTGAGGTTTTGGATGTTATCACTGGATTTACATGTCCATTTAATGAGAATGATTGATTGTTGTTCGTTCATTATCACAGGCATCATAGTTCTGTCCTTAAAAAAAAAATCTGTTAGCAAATCTTTAAATGTTTAAATGATTTATATAAATATGTATGTATATATATATATATAGTGTGTGTGTGTATATTTGGAATAAGTATTGTGTTTGTATGTATATAAAACCTTAAGACCTAATGCATTACATGTTTTCCTTTCCCTAGGCGGGTAAGCACCAGGAATATGAACAGAAACTACTTCAAGAATTATACAAACTAAACCCCAACTTTCTCCAGTTATCTACGGGTACAGTTGACAAGAACAAAAACAAAGTGACAGCACTGCAGAGGTATGATGTGTAAGTACTGATGTGGGGCTGCCTGGCAGTGCCTGCCTTCTGGTTAATCCTGCAAATGCAAGTTCTTTTTCCTGCATCCCCAAACTCGCCTACACTAGTCTAGTGCTTGTTACGTGATAAACCCAGATAGCAGCTGTCTCTGTGCGGGTGGTGAAATATGCACCACTTGGTTCTAATACTGACTCAGTGCGAGTCCTAATAAGTAAATTCCTTCCTACTGTAAGTGTTTGAATGTGCTAAGTCAGAATTGGCTGTTTTATTCTGAAAAAGAAAAAGGACTTTGTATTTCATATTTGCATAAATGTAATATTTAAAGATCAGAAATCACCTTTTATGATACAGTGGCTGTGACAAATGCACACTAGACAGTCAGAACTGGGACACGTTACTATCTTGGCATTGTGTTTTTTATTGTGTTTTTATATCATGATTTCAGGTACATTCTTTAACTGTAAAGACCTTCAAAACTGGAAGTTAAAATAACCAGACTTTCCTGTTGTGTGGTTAAGAATTCACAAGATGTGAATTGAAGACTTCCTGCGTTCGGTGTAGCTTCAGTGAAATGGTGTAGCTTTCATGGTGTGTTTTAACTGCAGATTGTACTTCTTACTTTCTATTGCAGTAGTCTTTTATCCAGTAGGTTTTACAATAGTAAGAAGGGTTACAATAGTAGGTAGTACAATTGTGCAAGGATAAATGAAAGCCTAAAGTGATCAGGCTTTTTGCGAATAATCTGTTTAAACGTTAAGTTTGAGATGAATAAATGAAAGCTGCTAATTGCTCTCCCTTTTATAGGATTTTCGTAATAAGAAGGGAAGGAAAGATTGTAGAAGTTCATTTTCACATGTGCACTTTGACTTTGTGGTCAAGGTTTGTGTTGTGGTCCAGTTTAGTGAGTACTCAGCTTTGTCATTGGTGGTACCTCTGCACAGCTCCTTAGGAAGGAAGTGGATACTATGTCTAAACTATTGCTGAGCTTGAGGGTAGAAAATCAAATTTCTGGAATTGGAATCCAACTAGTGTACTAGGATTATTCTCCCTTGATTTTACAGGAAATTTTTGATTGAAGTGGTCAAGACCTCCAGTTTGGTCGTTTCTGAAGGACTGTCATATCTTGTTGTGTGTTGGGCACTGGTTCAATATTGACTTGGAAGGAAGAGAGTTCCACATAAAACAAATAACCACTTAGTGCCTCATTTGCATGTAGATTTATTTTATGTTTAAAGTCTGAACTAATCTTAATTTCAAACCTAACTAGATCCTAACAAAACAAATGATACCAGAGAGGAAGAATGCTCCATCTGAAACTGCAGCAAGCTTTTAAGCCTTAAGAAGGCAATTCTGAGTTGAAGATGGCAGTCTGTGGTGCCATCATTTTGGCACTTTTTTGTGTGGGGGAAGAATGGCCTTTTCTCTAATGGCTGCAATTGATTTCACTCCTACCTCAACAGCATCACTGCGGCATCGAATATGCTCTTCACTAAGTGATGGGCATCATCTTTTTGGTACCAAAGTCCCTTTCTTCTTACAGCTTAGGTTTTGAAACAATTCTTCATGTCCTATCTGATTGGTACTCTGCGCAGCTGGAGACCTGGTGTGTGTGTGTCCGCCCTTCACAACTTCCTACCCAATTAATTTCTTTCTCTTGTCCAAGTCCCTGATAAATCAGTTTCCTAAAGCGGCTCAGATGCCTTTGTGGTCACTTGTGTTTCTGGTGTGGAGAGTTTCACTTTTACTTTGGAATTGAGCAGAAGTTGAGTTGTAGATAAAAGGTATCTGTTAATAAGATCCACTAGTCAAGAGAACAGTTTCTTAGACTTTGTATAAATGATTTTTTTTCCATTTTTGTTCTAACTTGAAAGGTCGTATTCACAGAACTTCTCTTTTGATGCTAAAGGCAAATGTTGGGAAAAAAACTAACTTATTTCAAATGTGGCAGCATGAAGATGGCATCTGGAATTGAAGTCTTTCATTTCTGTATGCATTATGTAGGTGTTATCTGAGAGCAGATGGAGGCAAAATAACAGATCTTAAAATCCTAACTGAGATTTGAGGATGTCTAGGTGTGTGGATGTGTGTGTGTGTGTTTTTTCTTCTCCAGAATAGAAAAGATTCTACTTGATAAAAGTAGAATCTACAGGAAATTTCCTGATTCTGACTGGTAAATTACAGAATTTGCCTATGGAGGTAGAATAAATTAGGACCATGTAGTAATTCCGTATAGTTTGTTTATTTTTTTGAAAGTTTGTTCATTTTAAAGGCAACACTTGAATACTGAAAAATACCAATTGAAGCAGATGAAAGTCTAAAATCAATAGGGAAAAATGGGGGAAACTTTTTTGTAGTAAGATTGTAGTACTAATGCATGACACACTTAAATACATTTAGTTATGAATGTTAATTCAGCTGGCTTCAATTTGTCTATAATGCAACTCTTTTTGGCAGGATGTTCTACTTCGAGCCCTTTGTTGAGCTTCTCTTGCAGGTCAAATGTTCTCTGTGAAACAAACCTTTGCCTTCTTTTATTATAAGGGAAATAATTGTGATTTTAAGCTGAAAGTGAAATGAGCAATAGCTTGAATGAACAGTATCCTGGTCAGGCTGGTGTCATATGTTGGCAAGGCTTAAGACAGTCTGGGATATAAAAGTGCTTAATAAATGGGAGGTTTAGTTCGTGGTTGATGAATCTTCTAGACACTTTCTGGAATAAAGCCCCTAGTTATAGATTCTCTCTCTACAAAAGGCAAGAAGGAGAATCTGGGCAACTACAGGCCAGTGAGCCTCACCTCTGTTCCCGGAAAAGTGATGGAACGGCTCATACTGGCCATTGTCTCCAGGCACATGGAGGACAAGAAGGTGCTCAGGACTAGTCAGTATGGATTCACCAAGGGGAAATCATGCTTGACTAACCTGATAGCCTTCTATGATGGGGTGACCAGCTGGATAGATGAGGGGAGAGTGGTGGATGTCATCTACCTTGACTTCACCAAGGCTTTTGACACCGTCCCTCACAACATCCTCCTAGACAAGCTCCGGAGGTGTGGGCTGGATGAGTGGTCGGTGAGGTGGATTGGGAATTGGCTAGATGACAGAGCTCAGAGGGTGATAAAATCAGCGGTGCAGAGTCTAGTCAGAGGCTTGTGTTGAGCGGTGTCCCCCAGGGATCAGTCCTTGGTCCAGTCCTGTTCAATTTATTCATCAATTACCTGGATGAAGGCACAGAGTGCTCCCTCAGCAAGTTTGCAGATGATACAAAGCTGGGAGGAGTAGCTGACACCCCAGAGGGTTGCGCTGCCATCCAGAGGGACCTGGACAGACTGGACAACTGGATGGAGAGAAACCTCATGAAATTCAACAAGGCCAAGTGCACGGTCCTGCACCTGGGGAGAAACAACCCCAGACACCAGTACAGGCTGGGGACTGACCTGCTGGAGAGCAGCTCTGCAGAGAAGGACCTGGGCGTCATGGTGGACGACAGGTTGACCATGAGGCAGCAGTGTGCCCTCGTGGCCAAGAAGGCCAATGGGGTCCTGGGGTGCATTAAGAGGAGCGTCTCCAGCAGGTCGAGGGAGGTGATCCTGCCCCTCTACTCAGCCCTGGTGAGGCCACATCTGGAGCACTGTGTCCAGTTCTGGGCCCCACAGTACAAGAGGGATGTGGAGCTGCTGGAGAGAGTCTAGTGCAGGACCACAAGATGATCAGGGGCCTGGAACATCTGCCCTATGAGGAGAGGCTGAGGGAGCTGGGTCTCTTCAGCCTGGAGAAGAGGAGGCTGAGAGGGAACCTGATCAGTGTGTACAAGTACCTCAAGGGAGGCAGTGAGGAGGATGGGGCTGGCCTCTTTTCACTGGTGGCCACTGACAGAACAAGAGGAAATGGCCACAAACTGAAGCATCAAAAGTTCCACAGGAGCTTAAGGAAAAATTTCCTGACAGTGAGGGTGGCACAGCACTGGAACAGGCTGCCCAGAGAGATTGTGGAGTCTCCTTCTCTGGAGATCTTCAAGACCCGCTTGGATGCAGCTCTGTGCCACGTGCTCTAGGTGGCCCTGCGTGTGCAGGGGGGTTGGACTAGATGACCTCTAGAGGTCCCTTCCAACCTTAGGCATTCTATGATTCTATGATATATACATAGGTTTTGGTACCTGAAACTAACTGTTGGTGGGTTTTTCTAATTGGACAAGTGTGAACTTCAGTGTTGGCAGTGCAGTTATGTATTCAGTGAGGAAAACAATTTTGCCCTGCCTTTTCGGTCCCTTCTACTCCCCCCTCTGATTTGTTTTTGAAATCGCCACCACTTAAAATCTGAGAAGTAATATCCGTATAAATCTGTCCTTAGAGATTGTCTGGCACACGGATTCATTTCCTGGGTGCTTACAATTTTTAAAAACACTTTCTTCATAACTTGAACTCTTCTTTTTTTTACTCTTGCCTTTTTCCAGACCCAACAGTAATAACAAAGATGCCTGGCCATCATTACAGAGTTCAAGTAGATCAGCCAACGGTTTTACAATGGAACACAGGAAAACGCCTCCCATATTAGAAAATGGCACAGACCCAGAACACATGACTCCAGATGGTGCAGACTCAGATTTCGGGTAATTGTGCTGCCTTTTATACTTCAGATAGCTCGCTTTCTCTCTCACTGATTGGTGTGGAGGGAATGATTCTCCAGCTTCTCTGGTTGGAGAGCTGGATTCAAATCCTGATCAGATCAATGAAAAGCTTGGGCTTTAAGCTAGCCCATGTCAAAAAGAAACTGATTGGCAAATTTGGCAGGAGTACCCTAACAATAAATTAGTAAGTGATGGTACAGGTAAGGGCTGAGGGGAATTGAATCATCCTTCTGTCAAAAACATACAGTTGCCCACAACAGGGCATGATCTAAGCCAGAACTAAACCCTTTGTTTCTATATGGAACTTCTCACTAAAATAACACACTAGTTGCTGTGTTCCAGGAGGCTTGTCACTTGGAAAAGCCTCAAAAACAAGAAGCTAAATGCTAGGCTGAATGTTTGTCATCTCTTCACAGCAGTGTGTTCTAGAAACACAACTGAGAGGTAAGGGTTTCCTAATTACCACTCAGAGCAGGAAAAACAGGGCAGCAGATCAACTGAGATTTCTTTCTGTAGAGGAGGCAATTCATCTGCTTGCAGTAACTTCCTTACTGCTAACTAGCTTTTTTTGCCCTCTTTGGATACCCTCCTTGCATAGAATTGGTGTTCTCTTCCATCATAAGCATAACTGGCAGTTTCAGTGGTGGTCTGCAGTCGTATTATTTGTTTCACTTGGACCCCTTGGGTATATCTGTTGGGCTCATTCAGATGTTGGATGGGAAAATACCAAGGTCAACTGTAATATTTCAGGAAGTGGTGTTGCTGATCTTTATTCTAAATCAATATTGAACCAATGCACTAGCATTGCAATGGAGAATGCTGTTGGAAGCGGTGCCTCCCTTTTAGACTCAATAGCAGTCCCACCAAGGCGTGATGAGAGATCCTATAGTTGCATCTCAGTAGTGGCATGTAGCTTCCTTTTTCTGTTTTTTATGAAAAAAAAAATATTAAGATTATGTGAAAATGCTGTAGCCCATGGATAATGAATCCTGCTCATTGTGGAGGGCCTCTTCAAAGGGTTCTTACGTAAGTTTAAGTATAATAGGTATTGTCTTTCGCTAGTGCAGTCTGAGGCTGTGTCCTTCTGTCAGTCTTGTAGAGCTGATGTTTCAGTTGAATCTTTTCCCGGGGGAATGATTGTTTAGTGAGGAGTCTAGAACAAAATTCTTTGTAGGTGTTTGGAAACTATTAATGTGCAGCAGATTGTGCCGGGTGGAAAGACCTTCTTGGTTCTTCCAGCCACTGAGCAGAAAGTAGTTAGGTTTTCTCGAGTGGTGCTTGCTTGCAGAGAAGAGTTAATTCTGCATTTGGGTTCTATCTATTATGGGCTGTGAAGAACAAATATGGGGGTGATCTTTTGAATTTTGAAGCGTGATAGTGGCATTCTGCAGACTTCTAAGGGGTGTTTGAAAACAATGGCTTGGTAAGATCTAAAGTCTGCACTTAGTTTTTTAAAAAAATAAAGACTGTTTTATACTAACAGAATATGTCTGTAATTTGACTTGTATCACATTTTGACATTTAATTTATAATTTTGACATTTAATTCATAACTTAAACTAGTGTTTAAAAGGATTTGGCTTTTGGACTGTGCAGCCCAATACTTTTGCATACTCCTTCTCATGAGTAGATAAGGTGAAAGCACCTATGGGTTGTAAAGCAGAGATTTTCATCTGAACTGAAGCTAGCAATGCTGAGATAATAGAAGATGTAGCAGAACGAAGGCTGCTCAGAAAATGACTGTTGATCTTGAACCCTGAGATGTGTATTCCAACTGAACAGTTTTCTGAGGTGGTTTTCTGTTGTTTCTCATCTTTATTCTTTTTGCTCTGTTTTTGTTATTGTTTGTTTCTTTAAAATACCTTGTCTTTTACTTTTTTTTTTTTTTTTCCCCCCCTCCCTTGTCATTGTCAGAACAAAATCCGTTCTGCACTTTAGAACTAATTTCTGCTAGTTAAAGCTTAAAGGCTGATGGGAAACCTAACAAGTCTATCCTGGTAGTAAGTTGATTTTAATCTCTTATTTCTCCTCAGATTTATTTAGGATGTATATGGGAATTAAGAATTTAGATGCTGGGAAACATATGTTTCCATGTTTTTGTCCAAAACAGATGGAGCTGACTACAAAAAGGAGTGCTGCCATAGTGCAATAATCTTTTGAAATGGCATAGAGTTACTTGGAAGATGTTTAAAACTTGTCTTTTGTTCCTTAACAGGGCAGTCAACAGGCAGAATGAGAGTAGGGGGGTGAAAAGACTACAATATACAGCAAATGGGTGGAGTACTCATGGTTGAAAGCAGTCTCACAAGTGTACTTTTTTCTTTAAATGTGGAAAGTTAATTTTGTTTTTATTTCAAGATATTTTTATCACTGAAAAGCAACTGTTCACTTTGTATGCCAGAGCGTGTTACTGACTTTTTTCCCCTCCTGCTTTTCTAGCCCTATCGACAAACCTTCCGATTCTCTCAGTATAGGAAATGGTGACAGCTCTCAGCAGGTAAGACAAAGGTGAAAGTACGAACTGAGTTTGGCTAAGGGCCTGATGCAACTTGTACTTTGAGAAAGTTACTTTTAGAAGAAAATTGTGATTTTGGACGAAATTGCAAAATGCTGACTCTAGCTGATTTGATGTTAAACGGTGTGCATATTAGTTAAGCTAATTTCAGCCAGAAGTTTTTGAGGACGTTTCCTAAGTGTAGTAGCGAACCGTACTTTTAGTATAGTGAATACAATGTCCTTTCTCTCTGTTTTGCCTGCAGATGACAAACAGTGACACACCTTCACCACCACCCGGTTTATCAAAACCCAATCCAGTCATACCCATCAGTTCATCTAATCACAGTGCACGGTCCCCGTTCGAAGGGGCTGTAACAGAATCACAGTCACTCTTCTCTGACAACTTTCGGCACCCCAACCCCATCCCCAGTGGGCTTCCTCCGTTCCCCAGTTCTCCACAGACTTCCAATGACTGGCCCACGGCACCAGAACCACAGAGCCTCTTCACATCAGGTAAGGAGCTTTGGTCACCTTTCTGCGTGTTGCTTACTCTTGTAACTGGTGTCCAAAATAGTGTGACACCAAAAAGTCCAGGATTTATTTTGTTTTTTTCCCCAGCTTCACAAAAGCTATATATGAATTGCACTGACATAAGGGTTTCTTCTAAGAAAAACTACTGTTTTTCAACTGTCTAGATTTCAGTCTTTTAAGATTATTCTATATGAGTGCCTGTTCTAATTTTCTAGTATTAGCATTTCAGGTTTCTGTTAGGAATGAAGAAAATACATGATGTCAGGATTATGTTGATATAATCTCTTCTGTAATTCCAACATCAGAAATAGTGCAGTGGTATTTAACATTTCTTATCATACTGTATAGTTACGTGAAGTTGACTAATCTTAATCTTTCTGTAGTGAAAGAAAGGGTAGAATTACAGTTAATTGCAGCATCTAGAAGTTGGATACATCCACTTCTGCAATGATTTTGCTATGAAATATCCCTTCATATGAAAAATGTTACAGTTTGCACATATATATATATACACACTGTTGGGAATGTTAACAGTATTTAGAAGCTCACGTATCTTAAGTCCGAGACACATTAGAAAATTAAGTGAAATTATACAGATAAAGAGAATTTAGTTAAACTTTGGGATACAGTTGCTCGTAGTGTTTAATCTTTTGATGCTGTTCTGGATATGATAATGCCATTTGTAAATAATATTCATTAATTAGGAAATTACCTGCTGCTCTGAGGTATCATACATGTTGATTTTGCGAGGATTAAGCACCAGTGAGAGACAACCTCCAGATGGTAGAGATTCTGTTTATTTTATAATTAGTATCACATGTGTTATTGCTATTTAAAACAGAATATGAAGAATATTTTTGTCCAGCAGCACTTTTAATTCTGAAATCTGTGATGATATGCTAAAATGGAACTACAGGTCTGTCTGCAAGAGACTTCTCTGAACATAATTTTAGCAAGGTTCCCTGCCAGCAGAGGGAGTAAGTGTTGCAAGTGACCACACCTTTTAGACATCAATTTTCTCTAGCCTGGCTGTGAAAAAAGATACTGGGAAGTTACAGCCAGTATCCATTGAGCCTGAACTAAATAACTTTAAACAGTATAATGAAACAAACTAAGAATTGAAACCATAAGGCCTCCCGTAACTCATTTTTGCAATACTGTGTCAAAATACTTAGAAACTGCATTACAAGATGTTATTTTCTTCATTTATCAAGGTGTGGATTTCACACCCGTTTGTATTTCTTCACTGAAATACCTCTTACAAATATCTGTAAGTGACGGTGATAAAAATGTATCATCTTTCCCTCTACCTCTTTGCAGAGCTGAAGCATAGTGTTAATACTGAAAGCAGAGTAATCAACAGAATAGTAACTTTAAAACTAAGAATTTCTGCTTAGTCACACTTCAATTGGGGAACATGGGTATAAGAAAAGCTTCAAATAAGTGTTTGTGCATTGATTTCTTTCTACACACAGCTGTTACTGAAAACACTACATTGGCAAAGGGAATCAGTTGTCTAGGCTCTGAGCAATTCTGTGTTAAAGAGACTAACACTTTAAGTAGCTTGATCTGTGAAAAAGGAGGTCTTAGCTGATGAATAAGATGCCTCTTTGGGGAACATGTAAAGAAGCATGTGAAAGTTAACTGGTAACAGACTTAATTCCATTGAGGCAGAAATTTTTGTATGGATAATTAGTTGCTAATTCTTGTTCTCCATCTTGTTGTTCTCCAACAGAAACTATACCAGTGTCCTCCTCTACAGACTGGCAAGCAGCTTTTGGGTTTGGTTCCTCCAAACAGCAAGAGGACGACTTAGGGTTTGACCCCTTTGACATCACCCGCAAAGCCTTAGCAGACCTGATTGAGAAGGAACTGTCAGTCCAAGACCAACCTTCCCTTTCGCCCACATCTCTTCAGAACCCTACCCCACACACTACAGCTGCCAAAGGGCCAGGCTCTGGATTCCTGCATCCTGCTGCTCCCGCAAATGCCAACTCTCTCAGTAGCACCTTTCCAGTCATGCCACAGAGGTTCCCACAGTTTCAACAGCATCGAGCAGTTTACAACTCCTTCAGTTTTCCAGGCCAAGCAGCTCGCTATCCTTGGATGGCCTTCCCACGCAATAGCATCATGCACTTGAACCACACAGCAAATCCCACCTCAAATAGTAATTTCTTGGACTTGAATCTCCCACCACAGCACAGCACAGGTCTGGGAGGGATCCCTATATCAGGTAGGTGCATCGGGACAGCCATGAATATAACTTAATACCTGCTTTCTGCTTCTCAGAGCCAGGACAGGAGAGGGGAATAGTCAGCTTCAGGTGTTAGAGTTTTTCTCTTGCCTAGGTTTATAAAAGGAGGGAGGAACACTGTTTTAAGCAAGCCCTTTCTGTTCTCTTTAAAAACGTAACTGGACACTTAGCCTTGTAATATTGAGCTTTATAAGGAAGGTGGAGTATTCTGTGCCCGCTTCATTTTGTGCCAAAACAGATTGGTATTTTGTTCTTCAGTCTTGCCAGAATAGCTTTGCTTCAGAGGAGTAGGCCCTGGAAGTATACCGTGACTTCTGTGTTGACACACAGGTACTGATCAGAGTTCTTCAGGAGGGAAGGGAAAAAGAAAGAGAAAAATGGAAAAATGTGCCAGATACAGTTGTTGAGTTTCCTTCTTGCACCTAATGGAGTACATGAGTAAAAAGATGTTCAGTGCTGTTCATTTCTGTGCTTCATATAGCCTTAATATTATGCTAATTGTGAACTGATGGGATGTTTGCAGTGATTATAAGAAGAATTATCCTGATTGTGATCGTTGTGATGTTGGAGGAAAATAAATGAGCACTCAGGCGAGTGTAGGCTGCCCTGGATGGATAGATAGCCTCTTACTGTAAGCATTACAACTAATGAGCTAATTGTAACAAATACTGATTTGGTCAGAAATTCACTTGTTTAGTTTGAAACACTTCCATGTTTCCTATGACCCTAGGACGAAACTGATTCCCTTTTCCTAATGGGAAAATATAAATTAATTTTGTGTTAAGTTTGTAATAAACTGTGGGAAGAAACTCTCTGTAAGCTGTTTTACAGATATGAGATGAAGAAAACTGGTTATTGAGATTGTCACAGCTGTTTTCTTCTGATACTATTTGAGAAGTGCTCCTTATCCTGTAAGGAAGTGACTGAGAAAGTCACTGTGTATTTTTGCTTCTAGTACAAGAGCTAATTTTGACTGTTTTTCTTTTCTGTACTTTTTCTTCTTTGAAGCCTCGTCAAAGCCATGCCACTGCTGTAGTGTGTCCTTAGGCTGATTTATAGCATAAACCTTTGCTCCAGACTACAAATGTAAATAGTTTGAAAGTCTTCATGCTAGCACTGACAGAGTTTTAGAAATAAAATTACCAGTTAACTGATACTGCTTATTTTGAAGTTTAAAAAAAAAAAAAAAAAAAGAAAAACAAGACAGAATTTTATTCTTGATGTGGAGTCACAAAAGCAACAGCCTAATAGCAGTGCAAACTATTACTCTTTTCCCTAAAACTCCATGAAGCTTGAAGGCATTAGCAGCTGTTAAGTTTAGATTTATCCAATTTCTGTGAATCAGTTCTAAAAACTGTTAATTCAAGGGACTGATGACAAGACTATCTCTTGAAGCAGTAAGACTCAAAGTCCTCGTATTGGAAAAATGTAATGTTTGCAGTATAGATTGACTTTAGAAAAGTATTTTTAAAAATTGATTATTTTAGTTCACTGTGGTGGTTTGGAAGTGGTTCTCTTTGTTTTTAGAGAAGTTTTATAGGTTCTTGGCTCTGCTTTTGAAGATGCAGGTTCTGGGTTGATAGTTGGCATACACCAGTGTCATACTTACCCACATGTTTTAAGGCAACAACAATGATACCCTTAAATATATGTGTATTTTTTGTATGTAACTGCTAGAACCACTCAGTCTTAATATTTTTGGCAGTTGCAGTGCTAAAAACAGAAAATAAACATCTTCTGTAGTATCTCTGAAAAGTTAATTGGAGTTGGTCTTAATCTCTTGTTATAGAAAACATTGTTCGTTGCCTGGTTTGCAATTGGGTAGCCTCAGTTGCTGCCCTGCAAGCATTTCTCAGTTGATTTATGTACTAGTTTTAATACTCTGAAAAAGAAAATACCGATTACTTTTTTTCCTGTTGTCAGAAATTAGCTTAGTCTTGAATAGTTGTGGGTTTGTAGGACTATAATTTGTATTGTTTGTATTATAGTTAATACTTCAGAAGCATTATTAACTTGAAAATGAGGACATTCCCATGTACGTGTTGACTTAATTTCAAGTTAGATTTGATTTTTCTATCTTTCAAATCTGTATGTAATCCTCAATGAATTATGTATACCTTTTGAGAGGGAATAATTCCTATTTTTCATGCTTATTTTTACTCTGTCAGGTGTAGGTGTATGTGACTGTACAGCTACTTTGCTCATTTGATAGGTATACAGATAGATTCAACTGTCTGTGGGGGTGGTAGAGAAACTGCTGCACGAGTACCAAAGCCCTGTAGACGGTATCTTACAGCTGTGTTTACTGCTGGGGATTCCAGCTGACCTGTTAAAAAGGCCAAATGTGTCATAATAGTTATTTAGCAGTACTCATTAGTTGAAGTATGCTTGAAGTTCGTTCTGCATGTTTTTGTTAGTCTATGTTAGGGTATTTTGGAAAATGTTGTCAGCTCTGCTCTTTCAAATGTAACAGGAAGAGAAATCTAGGGTAGGCAAAACTCAATTTTCTCATTTTTTAGTGAGACTGCTATCAACTGAATGTTTGTTAAAATCTTTTAAGTTACCCCCTGGACTAGAAATTCCCAAAGCAGATGATATGGGATCAGTACGTAATGCACGGAATGAGCAATTTTTTTTTGCTTTAACCTCATTAGTTTATATTCTCTATTCAACCATCCTTTTAAAACTTTCCCCCCTAATTTATGCGAAAACAAGCAGATCTAAAGATATCTTGAAAACTTTATTTGGAATTAGTGTACTACTGCCTGGGTTTTTTGAATCCCAACTTGGGGTGATTTCATGTGTGGCTGCTCTGGGGGACCCTGCTTGAGCAGTGGGGGTTGGACTAGGTCATCTCCAGAGACCCTTCCAACTTCAGTTGCTCTGGCCATGTCACTAAATATATTTGTGCTTTTGAAGTTTGAATGAAGAAATCAGTGCCTCTCTCAAACTACTGCTGCTTCTTGCTTTATGTAAGTAGTCATGTGATGTGAAATACTTGTTCGACATTAGAAGAGAGTGCCTGTTAGTCCAGAATCAGAACTGTGCTGAGTCCAACACTGCAATCCAGGGAGAACTGCATTTTTAATTTGAAAATGCACATTTCTATATGGATTTTGGTGCTCTTCTTTCAGAGGAAGCAGTATTTATTAAACTCATTCTCCTTTTCCCAGTGAAGTGACACAATAGTATATCCGATATATTAGCAATTGCAAGCCTATAATTCATAATGCATAATTAACATTTTTATTATATATATGGCACGTTCATCAGCCATGCCTTTGTTCACAAACTTCATTTAAACGAACTCTTTGATTTCCAGAGAAAGATTTTTCTCCCCGTGCCTTGCAGCCTGTGAGTTTTGCAAGCTCCAGCAGATGTTCTGTATTCCTATTGCAAGTGGCAATTCAGGATTGTTGCTGTACTCTGGGCTGGGATGTCCTGGGTGATTTACTGTGTCATTACAACCGTGCAAATGTGTTGCACAAGCACAGTGCAATGACTTTTCATTTCTGGGCTGTGTGATTATTACTCAATGCAATCTTAACCTAAACGGTGTGCCACCAGCCTAGGAATATAGGACAGTGGCTCTCCTGCCCTGCGGATCATGATAGGCGTATACAGTGTTACTACATGTGAAGGGATGTTTTCCTTGATTTTTGTTTCTTTGGGATATCAGCAAATCCTCTGTACTTTGTAGTCAATATGAAATCATCATTGCTTTCCTACTGCCCAGCGTTGTGTTCTGAGATAATACATATAATACTGGGTAGCATGGTAGGTAATAGTAGGCTGAAGTATGCCTCCAGGCTAGCAACACATTTTGAGACCTCAGTGTAAAAATTTAAGATGCTTGTAAAATGATACGCAGGTTTATTGGTAGGGAGAAAATGGAAAGAAATAGATTGCTTAGATTTTACTAAGTGGTCAATAGTCAGGGATTGTACTCATGGATTTTATTCCATAGAAAAAGTATAAGAATAAATAATACACTGTTAGAAGTCTGAGGAAAAAAATGTAAATAATTAGTCCTCTGTCTTTTTTATGAGAGGAATTAGTAAGTATTTTGAAACATTACCTGTTATTTTATATATTCCACAATTGTCTTCTGAATTTTAAGTTTGTAAGAAGAAAAGAGTCATTTAAGAAGATACTATAAATACTAATGAGATGGCTTGAAATTCTAATTTTTCTAAGAGTAATACCACATAGTATGATTGATATGCATTCTTTCCATATATATCATACATGTAATAAAAAGCTAAGAGATAGTGGAGTGAGCATAGAGACAGAGGAAGCACAAATAAAACCCAGTTTAAAGTAGGGGACGAGGAAAGTTTTTATCTGCTTCCAGAACAGGGTACTTGAATGTCCTAAGTCTTCATAGTTGTGTATAAGTGATAATTTTTTATATTGGAATCTTTTAGGTTTTAGGTTTTTTATATTGGAATCTTTAGGAATTTTCTTATATGCACAGCCTAACTATTGGGAATATGTACACTTGAAGATGAGATTGAGCCAATGATTAAGAAAATGAAATTTTCCTCCTGTAATCCTCTCTGCGATTATGGTTTTACATACCTTACTAAGTTATTAGTTAGTATGCACAGACAACAAGAGGGAGAGGAAAGCACGAAGGTTGTATTAAGAAGGACCAGCTACTGTGCTGTACTATTTTAATTCTATTTCTGAGCTTTTCTTTATCTGATTAGGCTACAGCGTTGCATCCCTTCCCACTTTAAATTATCTGCCTGCCATGCCTTCAGCCATTGAACTTGTCTTGAACATCAAATTCTTCTATGTTCAATGCTACCTTTTGTTGACAACATTTTAGTAAAGCAAGCAGAGATATGCTGGCTGTGACGGGACAGTTTTGAAGACTGTTTAGACCCTGGAGAAAGGCAAGGTATTGATGAGAATTAATGTTGAAATCTCTGCCTTTAACACCAAGAGTCTTAGTCTGACTTCATATTTTCTCAAAATATGCCCTCATTCCTGTTTGGGACACAATTTTCTTTATTTGCCCTTTGCCCTTTTGACTTTTCTTGTCTCTCTGGGTTGATTGTTAATATTAAAATTCATCTTCTGAAAAATAAAAGGATGTGGCCTACAGAGGCCCTGCCCCCTCATTTATATAGCATAAAAGGATGTGGCCTACAGAGGCCCTGCCCCCCTCAATTATATAGCATGGCTGATATTTTCTGTAGTATTAGGAAAATTATTTGTGGGTGGGTTTTATGTTTATTTTTTGCTTCTGCAGCCATGTGTGTTTAAAAAGGAGCTGCCCTTTCTTTTTGTGCCTATTAAATTCAGCATATTGTAGAACGTCCCATTCTTGCCGTGCTGGGCACCAAACATATTTGATTCTTTCCTCCTAGCAACTGTTGAAATAATTTGAGTGCTTTTGTTCAGGTGCGGGGGTTGAAGGGTCTGTGCGTTGCACTTCTTGTCTTGATTTGACAAGTCATGAAGAGTTTTCTGCAGTTTTAAGTGCAGATATTTATCATTGAGAAATGCATTAGTCCCTCAATCTTCTTTAAAGGGTGTCTGCTTGTTCACTTGGCCTTCCTTGATATTTTGTTTTTTTTATAGTAGCAAGATATAAAACAATATATGGTTGTATGCTGTTGAAGGCGCTCTCATTAACTATAAATCCTGAAAATCTGGAAGCCTTTTGAAAATCTTGACTGATAAAACAGTTTCAGGTGCCAGATTTGGCACCTCCAAAACCCTTCCAGAGCTGAGCAACTCCTCCCTCAGACTCTGTTGTCAAGGTGTCAACTCGTTTGAAAATAAGTAAAAGCATTTTTTATGAAGAATGCATATCTATTTCCAGTACAGATTATGCTGAACACTGTATAGACCCTAATGTGTTCAGGTTTCCTCAGCCAAGATAGCTGTTCTTAGTGTAACCATTGTCATTGGGTATTTTTGGTTTTCACACTAGTTATTAATATTTTCCCAGCTGCTTTATCAGGCACTTAGTGCAGCTGCATTTACTCCCTTCCCCTCCCCACTGCAATTCTGAGTTTATTTCTAAGCTCTGACTCCTTTTATTTGCTGTCATAACTTCTGTGCTTCACAGGGAAGTAGATGAAATGTTCAGGATATGTTACGAAGATTTAATTTGAAACTAAACTTATGGCTTACTTGTTTTCCTTACTCTGGGGATACTATTTTAAATGCATTTGAAATGGCACTACCAGGTTTAAAATATAGTAGCCTGTATATGGAAGTGAGATCTCTGACTCATTTTTAAAATACTAAGTCAATGTAAAGATTTACATAGAATTGCATAGTTTGCATTCTGCTATGGATATTCCCTAGCCTACCTCTGGTATCTTGTATCTTAACTCCCATACTCTCACTACACTTACTCGTAAGATCTGCCTGCCTTAACATAATCTTGTCACGATCTCGCTGAGAATTTCATCCACAGCACCTGTCCTTTAAAATAGTCTTGCTCTCCATCTGTTTTAAAATCTCAGCTGACTCCTACCTCCTCTCCAGTGCCTTTTCAGAGCTTATATGGCAACTGTTTTAAAGCCCCTAAGGAATTTTCCTTATAATCGTATAGGAGATACTATTCCAAATAATGCTTGATGTATAAATATCTATGCACTCATCTCTGGGAGCTTGGTTTAAGCTCTTACAACAAACTTCTGGAAATCTTTGATCATAAAGTTACTAAAGATGGCAGTGAATGACGTGCATGCTGCTTTTTTCTGGGTAACTTGATGCCTGTTTTTAAAATGTAGTGATGTGTTTGTTTTTGACATAAAAACATGGCAAATGTTTAAAGAGAAAAATCATGCAACTTCCACTGTAATATTTCAGAGGAAGATTCATCGTATTAACATGGTGTAGGCCTGCAATTATTCATATGTTTTGCTTTTACATATACACGCACTTGTACAAGCACGCCCCCCCCCCCCCCCCCCCCCCCCTTAAATACAGTATGGGATTGCCAGGTGAGATCAAAGCCTCTTTTCCCTGCTGACTTTTAGAGTAGCCTAGTGAGACTGAACTTTCTGATTGATACAGAAGCTAAATATAAGCAGCAGGCATACCTAGGTTGAGATTAAGTTTGGTTATTCAGATGAAAGGAACTTGTATGTCTTTCTAGACTTTTTAATCAAGGTATTCTGCATATACCATTGCAGGAGTTTATTTTCACTCCTTTTGGTATCTTAACGATTTTTGTGTTCTCAGTTCGTGCTCATTTTAAGATTACCTGTGTTGAGAAGCACTTTGAGATCCTCTCTCAGGTGAATCCTGCTTATATGAAAAGGAGAGTATTTACTGACTATCGTAGAAGTATTGCAGAACGTTTTTGCCATTTCTGTGTGTGGGAAACAGGACTCAATGGAGGTCTTGCACTTGAACACTAAGCACATTCAGTAATAAACTATTACAATTCAGTAGTAAAAATACCGGAATACTCTAGGATACTATGAAAATGTGAAGTATGCTTTTCAAAGCAAGCTAGAATTTAAGCTTCCTTATAGTTTAAAATAACATGGCTGGTTGCTGTAACTGTATATTAGACTTGGTTGCCTGAGCCATGGTAAATGTGAGAAAATAGCAAGACTGTTCCAACATACTTTGTAAGTGTAAAATTGCCTTTTTTTGTCTAACAAAGTTCAGACGTTATACATGCAAGTAAATAAGAATCTTCCTGTTGATTATCTAAGATAACATATTCGCTCATTGGTGTTATAGAGGAATTTCTCCTGAAAAATAGATTAAACTTCCTGACTCTTTAAGCTTTGTGACTACATAAACTTTAAGCTTATAAAGTCATATGGTCAGTAAAAAGGAAAATTATTTAGAAAAACTTTAAAAATTTGTATGTTAAAATTCAGTATCTTACTCTAGTACTTGATGTTTGGGCTTAGTGATCTACATGTTAGGTACATATATATATTTTTTATCTTGAAAATAATGCTGGTTTGCTTTATATGGCTATTTTTGGAATTGGGTAGATGTGTATTTAATATAATCATAGTGGAATAATCAGTATGGAATAAAACTGCTTTACTGGTGTTATTCTGAAGTTCAAGGTAGACTGGTGTCCCTATACTACTAAAGTCAGTATGTTCATGTATATGTTACTTGTTTCTATTGCTCTTAGAGCTTTTGACCATAAGAATCTCATTTGAAATCTACATTATAGAAAGAAATGTAGAGAACTTTTTGTGTGGATTGTCAAGGTGCGGGACCTGCAAAGAAGATCTCTGAGGAGTTTTCAGTGTGCTCTTCAAACAGCTCTGTCTCTCAGTGGTCCTGTCAATTTGTGCCTCCTCTGTGAAGGTACCAGCAGCTGCCTGTGTTTCTGATGGGCTGCGTTGCTGATTTAATGTTGGGAGAGCTGATTTTCTTTATCCCTGTAGAGAACCAGGTTTCTATGAATCTGTGATGTTTCACGTGTTGCAAGCATTGTGAACACCACAGAAATCATTCATACATAGAATCAGTGAAGTCTGAATGTAAAGTCCTTTGGACCTTTACTCCTACCTGCTTATATGGGATTTTACTCACATTTTAAAAATTTTTGGTGGGATGGCCTCATGGTAAGATGAGGCCAAATGTCCATTCTTTCTCCTACCGCACAGTGAAATACCAGGCAACTTTCGGCACAGGATAACCAGTAGTAGCAGAAGGTCCCTTGGAGAGGAAAAAGGAGAAGCCCCAGGTGCTGCCCAGAGGAGGATGAGGGGCAGTTTCACAGCAGTGCAGGTGTCAGCAGCGTTTGCCGCACTAGGCAGTGCCGCGCAGAGCCCAGGACTAATGGGGATTTAACGGGAAGGGGGATGCTTTTCTCCTGGCCAATTTGTCCCCGACATGGAGTTGCAAGCCTCTTGCTGAGCTCCATCTCCGCTTATGTCCTACTCTTTTTTTCTTTTTTTTTTTTTTTTTTCCCTCCCTCCTCTCTGGGCTGTTCCTATTGAGCTTTTGGACATTCTGGTCCCCTTGTAGAAGCTTCAGAAGTTGCTGCTGACCGCATAGTGTCCTTGCAGGCTTCACAAGGGCCTCCTTACAGTTGTGTTACTGCGATGCCATTATTTTGTTCCTAAATGCACCATGATCGACTTTTAAACTTGTTTTATTGCTACTCTGTGTAGTCAGTTACAGAGCATAGCTAATGAGGCTGGGTTTGTTTCATATAATGTTTTTTCTTTTGAATGTCGCTTGCTTATTTGAAGTTTTTTATTTATTTATTTATTTATTTTGTAGCACTGCTCTATGTCCCTTTCATGTACATGGCATACTAATGTGCTGCCTAAAAAATTGCAATCTGGATTTGCAGGAATGTTTGCTGTTTGGCAGGAATTTATTTAGCACTTTTGGCATAAAGGTATTACTTGTTATATTAATCACTTCCAAATCGGGCATAATTATCTTGGAATATAATTTTGGTAACGTAAAGAACTAACTGTGCTTGTTTTACTTAATGTGCTAATCTTGTGATCTTTGCTATTAATCAGATTTAAGCATTCAAACAGTGCTTGTCTCCCATCTAAATAGACTAACAGATGTGCCATCCTGCTACCTTAAAGTAAAAGATAAAGTGTACCAGCACCACGAGCACTTGAGCACATGAACACTTTGAGTACTCATTATGGTATTGTTGGTCAAAATTTATGAAGCTGGGAAAAGTCTGCCTCAGTGCAGCTAGCTATTTAACAAATCTGTTCTAAAATATTGATTATGTAAAATGGAACGCTTTATCTTTCTGGACTTTACTCCCCTGAACCTTCCCTTACCCGAATACCTCGTCTGAAGAAATTGTCAAAGCTTTGCAGATGCAGCATATTAAAGTAACACTGCCAGACTCTCTAAAAAGATGTTGTGATAGGATAGTTACTGCCTTCAGAATTCATGAAATTATTGATTTATCAAACAGATGAACGTTCAAGCTTCTTCTATTTTAAGCTTAGTATTTTTGCTTTAAAATGTGTGGGCAAGTTAAATTTGTGATAAAGCTTATTTGCTCACTTAGAAAACTTGTGATAAAATCACTCTTGCTTTGTGTTGGCATTGGAAGCATTAAAAAGTTCAGCGCTAGAACTGTGCAGTCTGCTCATCTCTGGAGCACAAGCTTCCAGCAGACCGAATGGGATTATAAAACGAAATTCAGAATGGGTCTGTCAGCTGATATATATATTTTCTTTTATGTGAATACATTTCAGTGGAGCTTTGTCAGCTTATTCTTTTCCAGAAGCAAAATGAGAAAAGGAATTTCTGATGTTGCTAATTAATCTTCAAATTTGTACATAAAAGCTTTTCACTCCAGTCAAGTAAATTGGAACCTTTTTGCTTGCACATTTTCCCGCTCTTCCACCTACCACTTTAAATTAGTACGAGGCTATGGAAATAGTGTTTTCACCCCTTCAAAGGGGAAATGATGGAAATACTATGTTTCACCTCACTGGTTTTAGTCCAGATTAGAGATTAGAAATCTGCTAGTTTGTCATAAAATTAGTCCCTGCTACCAATATCTACATACTTCTACTATAAGAAGTAGGGAAATGTAATAGGAAAGCACCTTTTATAGATTGGTTTTAGCTGGAAGATAACCTCTTTGTATTTTTCAACACTGTACGAGCGTCCTGGCCATTCTGCTGAACAAAGCAGAACAAAGTGGCCATGGGGTGAGTAGTAATTTCTCCTGTAATATCCTTCTCTAACATACATGACTTTTCAGTTTATGTGAGTAGGTGTAACTCCTACCTCTTTGTGGTAGCATTTCCATTTGCAAGACTTGTGCTTAAACTTGGCCAACTACAGCACAGACATGAGGGCTTAACTGTTTGGTTTGCATCTTGCTGTGCAGTACCTCGTGTCGCCCATGTACTGGTTTGCATTAGGAGTTTTCCTGATGAATGTCCTTCCTAGTGGGAGGCAGTAACTGAGGACTTGGAGGATAGAGCTGGAAATCCATTGTGGAGAAACTGTGGATTAACCTGTTGGATAGGATAACTTTTGTAAGGGCTGGTAAGATGGGAAAGGCATGTGAAATTTTGGCCGTATGGCAGTGATCTCTTATCGTTCTTAAGGTAATCTATCCTCAAGGGAAGGTAGCAGATCATCTTCCAGTCATCACTGCTGTTTACTCCCTCTCCCGTCCAATGCATTCCCTGTATTAATCCCACCTATTTTAGTCCTTTACCATATCTCACATTACAAAAGAATTGTAATTGCTCTATTTTTTCTTTGAGGTTTTGCATCTCCAAAAAAGCAGTGAGGCTTTCAGTTTGGTCAACCCTTTTTTTCCCTCATTCTGTGGCATTATCAGCCAAACTGCAAAACTCCCAAGTGACACAGTTCTCACCCTCCCTTGCCAGAGGGCCATGGGGTTGCTCGTGGCTTGCACTGCAGCCCTGCAAACCCTGTTAAATGCAGAAGACAGTAAGTCTTCTGGAATACTTGGCTTTGTGGCTTGATTGTATCCAGGAACACAAGATTTTAATAATAGAGACGTTCTCATTGCTAGCAAATAACACTTTGATAGCCAGTGAATTCATTTAGGGCTCTAACCTTTTGATTGCAGTTGCAACCCTACTGTTTTTGTACTGACAGGCAAGATAAAGGACAGTTATCTTCATGATTTCATATATTGTTTCCTTTTGTTCTGTGTTTGGGTAAATAAGTGGTCCAAATGCATCTCCTCATCAGTGTCAGCTTCTCCCATTTCCTGTCCTAGCCCAAGATAAACAAATGCCACTCTACACTTTCCTATCTCGTCCCTTGAAAGTTGCGATTACTGCTAGTGATGCTGAGTTATCTGTGCTGACATGAGTCTTTCTGAGTGTGTGTGTGTGTGTGTGTATCCACACACTTGTTGCAGGTATGTTATTTATGACACATTTACTAATTGTGAGTGGATGTTGGGGTTAATATCCATCATGAGCTTGCAGATCCCTCAGTCTCAGGAATTGCAGTGGATTTGTTTACTCTTGTGCTGCTCTGGTAAGCATCTTGTGCATATTTTGTTCTATAGGGGAACTGACTAACTGGGCAGAGCTGCGTATTTTTGTACAAGTTTAGCATCAAGCTTCTGGAAGCAGTAACAAGAAAAAGTAGAAACTGATTGTCCCATGTAGCATCTCTCATGGTGGTTTTCTCTGTGTTAGTAAGTTGACTACTTTTATTATGCTGGAGTGGCTGAATTAGAAATTTGTCTCAAATAGCTGATGGATTTGGGCAAAAATGTGCATTGCTATTTGTCATTGAAGTTCCTTGCCATAAGCAAGAGAACATTGTCTTGTATAAAAAGTATTCTTTTCTTTTTGTGGGGGGGAGGGGGAGTAGGGAGAAGGAAATCCAGGCCTGCAGAAGGGAAGTGCTGTATGAAGGTACCAGGTTTTCAACAGCCTGCATTTTTCTTCTAGCTGTAAAAGGTGGTCACTGGGGACATGAGTACTTTCTGAGTGTTCAGCTTTACAAAAACTTAGAAAACCAAGGATTGGTTTGATAGCGAGTGCTTACTTTTAAGTTAGTGATGTCCTCTGATTTTTTTTTTTTTAATGCAGACTTAAATCTCCTCTGCTGTTGATGAAGGAGCAGTATTATACAAATATCTCACTATAATGCTACTTATTGGCATGAAAATCCTTTTTTGAGCTGGGACAGCCAGAGAAGGTATAGGAAGTTGTATTGGTACATTTTTGTTGGAGTAAAAGTTAGCCCCAGTGTACTGTCCATCACTTCCCTTTCAAATAAATTTGACTGTGAGGCTTTCTGTATTTGCTGGTAGACACTACAATGCTTGTGTCTATGTTGCTGTTTTGTTTTGCTTCAAGATACCTAAAGCAAGAAATAAAACCTAACAGCAGTTTGTTGTAATGCTAATAGCTAAGTTACCCTGTTAAACTTCTCTGTTAGTACATGCCCTGAAACAGCGAGACAATTCAGGCTTGACTGTCTTGGTGTACAGCTGGTTTGCCTGTGACTAAAACTTGAGGATATTGTTGTGCCGGGAATTATTTTGAAAGGTCTTTAAAGAGCTTTTGCTACTGTTCTACAACTGCAAGAGGAAATTGCATTCCTTCCAACTTCATGAGAACCTGGTCACAGTTTCCTTCGGAAGAGCATCTGTAGGGCAGTGAATGAGGAAGCTGTAATAAAACAAAACCTTTTGTGATACTCCCCTGCCTCTCTGGTTCCTCAACTGATTGAATTTCTATAGCAAAGCCCTCCCTAGCCTTTCTTCACTTCAGTATACTGCAAAGAAAGACCCTCTCAAGTCTGCTCACTGCTGATAAAGCAGTTGAATGGGGTGATACAGCAGTCTTCTCCTAAAGTATTTGGTGGGTTGTCCCCCAGTCATAATGGAGGGAGAGCTGCCCTCACCTTAAATATTCAAGTCTCTGAATTGAAAAAAAAAAATGGGGGAGTGTGAATTGGAGGAGGAGTTAAATCTTTCTCCAGCTTTTAACGCTTGGCTCCAGACCTGCCAGCCCCTCCGAATAATTCATAGCCCATATAAACATCACCCTAGTTTTTGGATAGGGAAAGTATTAAATGCATAGTTTAAAAAGTAAAATTAAAATCCCATACCCCACCAAAGAAGGACATCTGTTTCTAACTTCAGCTTTTTATTTTTTATCTTTCATTTTTTTTGTTGGTAAATCTCCCAGACAACAGCAGTTCTGTAGAGAGTTTAAATATGAAGGAATGGCAGGACGGGCTAAGGGCACTTCTACCGAACATTAACATCAACTTTGGTGGACTGCCCAATGCTTCTTCCCCCTCCAACGCCAACCACAGTGTACCAACGTCCAACACTGCCACCACCGACAGCCTGAATTGGGACAGCCCTGGCAGCTGGATGGACCCCGCAATCATCACAGGTAACCGTTTCTCACTCCTTCAGCTCTGCTGGCAAACCATCAAATGGGTATTTGGCACAAACTGATCTGCATCTGGAGAAAAAAATAAAATTAAATTAAAAAAAAAAAGGCAGTATGCGGTGGTCTCTTCCAGCTCCCATCCACAAAATGTCAGGGGTCTAGGAATTTTTGTGGAACTACTAGGTTTAACAAAGTGTCACTTAGCTCTTTGCAGTGCATGCCCGGGGCCTTCTCAGGCAGTCAGGGCGATCGGTGCTTATCCGTAGGGTCAACACAGGCGTCCCTTGTGCCAGATGGCATGTCTGGTATGCGCGCCGCTGCTCCTGAGGCACTGAAAGCATTAACTGGACTTTGCTCCTTAAAAAGGGACGTACTCCACTTGTTTATAAAGCTCTCTTTTATAAGGCTGTCTGGTTGTGTTTCCCTGTTAGAGAGGCTGAAGCGTGATGCACATAGGCAGCGTAGGGAGCGAAGCGTGCAGCGTACTGCTAGGGCTTGCGATAGGGTCGTGCAAGCAAGGGTAGTCCTTGTGCAGAACGTGCGGCAGAGAAACGTCTGGTCTGGGGGCAGTACTCTGAGAGGGTACTTTCCCCCTACTTGGATATACATGTTAAGTGTTTTGTGGGCAGGGTAATTTTATAAAACTATGTAAAATGCATTCTCTGTACAAACTAACCATGTTTTCTCACTGCTGTTTGTTAGGTTAAATTGACCTCCTTCACGCTCTCCTTTACTGCTTCTGCTCTGACTTGTCTGTCTCCCCTTTTTCTCTCCTTTTTATTTTATTTGTTTTTTATTTTCTCTGTAGGTATCCCAGCCACCACAGGAAACAGTTTAGACACCCTTCAAGATGACAATCCTCCACATTGGCTAAAATCGCTTCAGGCCCTCACAGAGATGGATGGCCCCAGCGCAGCGCCGTCACAGACACACCACAGTAACCCCTTCGGCACACAGATCCCGCTGCACAGAGCCAGTTGGAATCCCTACTCTCCTCCTTCAAACCCCACCAGCTTCCACTCCCCCCCACCAGGCTTTCAGACAGCCTTCAGACCCCCCAGCAAAACCCCCACAGATCTACTACAGAGCTCAGCGCTGGATCGTCATTAGGAAAGGGGGAAGACGAAGGAGAAGAAAAAAGAAAAACGTTAGAAATGCAGGAAGTGTCCTACCCTGACTCCTCCCCATGCCCACCTACTGTTCCCCCTCATATCTTTCTTTCTGAAGAATCCAGTTCCTGATCAAACCTCCCCCCAAATGCAATGCCATCGCAGGGTCATGACCGGCTTTTTGTTGAGTTTCTGCTGAGCCAGTGTTTGAAATACACTGTTTGAAATATTTCCTAAAGCAGCCTAAGAAAAAAAGAGAGAGAGAAACCAAAATGCAGTCTCAACGCTTAAAGAGAATATTACTGTCTTACGTCTTTTGCACATGAGTATTTTTGCCTAGTGGAAAAGTGTCAATCTATAGTAGGGAAAAATGCAATGGAGAATCCAATGCAAAAACAGGAAAAAGGTATTTAATTTAAACAAAGTTACTGAACATGTGGGGCAAGCAGTGGCCTGGCATTTATTTTGCATTCAGTGTGGCACTACACAGGGATATAGCTTTTTTCTTTTTTTTTTTTTTTTTTGAAAGAGGGACTTTATTTTGTCAGTAAGAGGTTTGACATGAAGTGTGTTGAAAGACAAAACATACTTATAGCTATGAGTAACTGGCATGTTGCTAAAGAGTGGTTTAAAGAGGGGAGAATAAGGGTTTTTTTTTAATTTTGGCTTTAGATTTAAAGTAAACTTAATGTTTTAAAAGTATTCACAGATTTAATACCTAGTGTATACATAATATAATTATAAGCAGCTAAAACACGAGTGATATTTACTTCAGTCTTTCTGTCTCCTCTGTCAGTCTCTCTTTCTTTTTTTTTTTAAAAAAAAAAAACAAAAACAAACAAAGATTCACCTGGTAAGGGCACTCTGGGATAGCACTGCATTGGGGCCACATGATCACCATCAGGAGCAACCTCTGACCTCCTCTGCCTGCAGCTTTTACTTAACCCTGTAGTTTCTGGACGTTTGTGCAGTATTGAAAAGACAGGAAAAAGAAACAAATAAACATGGTTATAACCTGACGCTAAAACTAAAACCAAGGAAATGTACCTCTTTCTTCAGAATTAAAACTAAAATCTTAAATAAAACAGAAAACTTGATGATGATTTTGTGTTTGCTTTTCTTGTTCCTTTTTTTAACTTTAAAATTATGTGTCCTTGTATTTTTTTCTCATGTACATCCTAAACTGAAGCTGCTTCTACATGGAGAAATTTATTGGATATTCAGAACACTGCGTTGGATGGTAATATTATTGAAGACTGCCAAAAAGCATGTGTATTATTTTAAAATAAGGGATTCTGTTTTCTTTACTCATGATTAAGAGCTAAAGGCCATTTGTGTTCAAGTCTTCCTGGTATCATTTGAAATCTGAAGGATGAAGGACTTGTATTTATACCCTTTCTTAATTAAAGGCCTCGCCACTGGGCAGGCAGCATGGGAGCAAGGTCAAACACGTGGCAGAGGTTGCACGCTGCTGCCCACGGCTTCTACTGCCCACCAGTGCCTTCGCTCAAAAAGTGCAAAACATTTGCACTGAAGCGGGCCATGTTGGACTCGCACCACCTATGAGGCCTCCAGTGGGGGCTTCCACTATAGCTGGAGATCAGTGCTGATATTTAAAACCTGTAACACTGCAATTGAGATGCAATAGTGGGTTAATCTTCAATGTAGAGCTCATGAGGGAGGTGGCTGAGAGCCTGAAATACTAGGAATGTCTGTGCAGGAGGAATTATCTGATGTGAGCTGTATAGTTTGTGCTGGCTGCCATCCTAAGGCGTTTGCTGGTGGTAATGGTAAGAAAGGGACTTCATAGCACAGAACTGTGGACACCTAACACAGGGATATTGGCTCCTCTCTGCATGGGCATTTGGAGTATGAATCCCTTACTGGGAAGGGAAATCAGCCTGCTAATGTCAGGTACGGAGTCTGGTGCCTAGAGTTACTCCCACTATCCCCCTTTTCAATGTCTCCTTGTTGGTGATTGCCGCTTTTGCTGCGCTCTTACCCATGTGGCTATTTAGAGTTGTATTTGCTGTCTGTTAGCTGAACTGAAGGTGCTGTTTCTGGACAGGCATTGCTTTGGCAAGTTAAATCCTGTGCTCTATTTGATTGGAAGAAGTGTACACTGTGTAGTCCTACCCCCTCCCCACTCCAAACCTACAGCCACAGGAGTAAGGTATTTTTCTGTGCCCCAACCACCCCCTGCACAGTCCCCTCGTGCGGTAGTGTGGCTGCTTTAACTCGGCAGGTGAGCGCCCTCCCTCAGGGTATGTCCTGTCCCGCAGCCCCATGGCCTTGGCCACAGAGGGAGCTGCTGTAGCCAGAGGGCTGCTCCCTCCAGGCTGTGGTGAAGGCACGAGGGATTTTGGCCCTGTTCTTGGTGACAGCTGCTTTTGTAACTCTTAACGCCTCTCTAGCAGGTTTCACTTCTGAACCCTGAACATAATCACAGCTACTTCCTAAAGTAGCTGTAATCACTTTGTATTTGCCATGGCAGTTCATGAAGCAGGTACCTTCCCTGTTTCTTCATTTGTCTTTTAGGTTTGAGATGCGTTGAAGACAAACTGCCCCTTGACCTGTTGCTCTTAGAAAGCAAGCTCTCTCCTGAGCAGGAAAGGCTATGTCCTGCTGACACATGATAGCTTGTAGTCAGCCTAAAGGCTAACTTCTGCCATTGAGAAAAGGTTTCTCACTAGATTTTTTATTTCTGTTTCCCAAACCACAACTTCTACTTGTGTAGCAGTAAGTACAGTAACAGTAAAATGTGTTCAGGTCGATGGGGGAATGCTACTCTGACTGCAGTGAGCAATAATGCTGAGGAGGCAGCAGTACAAAGCGGGGGTTCTAGCTTGGATTTATCCAGTATCTGAAGCAGATTTCCCAGGCTCCTAGTTGGGAAGCCATTTGGCATTTCACTCTGTTCGATTGTATGGGACTTTCAGTTCCTGATGTATACAGTGTTTTATTTGTATAAAGAAACTCCATACAGGAACTTTTATTGAAAGGAGAAAGATCCTGTGACTGTTTTGTCCATATTATTTCAGTGCATCTGTTTTGTAGATAACTGTGTGGGCACATGCCACTTAGGCCAGGAAAAAGCTTGGCTAAAACAGTGGTGACCATGGATTAACAACACATTTGGCAGGTGATGTCTATAGACTGAACTTAGAGAAGAAGGATGGATCAGAATCCTCCAAAACTAATAAAAACTTGTGTTGCAAGGAGATAGGAAGTTGTTAGCCATGAATTTGTTGGAAGAAATTCTATTTTTAAAGGAGTTCCAGTGTTAAGAGTAATAACTCTTAGGTCAGTGGTTCTGGCTGACATTAAAGGTTCATGACTGGCTGCTATTTCATTTCTTTTTCATGTATTAAGAGAATGATACTTCTCAAGAGTATAATGCTACTTTCTAGGGAAGGTGAAGATCCATTGCATGAGTAAGTTATTTTATAAATTCTATTTCCCACCTGCTAGTCAAACAGGTGCAGGTATGTGATCCCATGCATGCAGTGTCCCAACAAGACTGCTCTAACCATACTGGAAGTGCTATTGCCAACTTCCATGAGTGTATTTAATCGTGGATTTGAACAGTTGTCTTCTAGTTCTTGAACTCTTTTCTGTCTTCCCTCTCCAAAAACCTTATACGTGAGGTACTTATTTAATCACAGGTCATCAGGAGATAGGATCTGTGGGGAGATTCCAGTCATTTACAATGCTGACAGCTGGCCATGCTGCTATTGAGATTTCTTTGGCTTGGACATACTTTCTCCTTCTGCAGAAGAACTCAGCGATATTTTTTTTAATTCTGCCTCACCCTTGCAAGAGAGTTTAAAAAATACATTTGGGTAGCAGCTGTATGTTTTTTAAAAGGGCTTCTTGTTTGTCCTTCTCCTCAGGATGTATGGAACTGTGCCTTAAGATACTAAGGACCTTGAATTTGGTGTTAGTCTGTAGCGTATGTGAATCCGCTGAGTAGAAAGTACTGTGATGAACAGGTTTCTGAGGAAAAACTGCAGTGATGGAAGAAAAAAAAAAAAAAAAACAGTTACTGCTCAGAATTGAGGTGGGTCAAGATATGGTGGGAGGTGGCACCAGTGCTCTAAGAGTTCAGGAACTGAAGCTGAACTGTAGCCATCACCAATGCTGGTCAAAGGAGTCACTGGTTCCCCCTAACTTGAGGGGAATGACCTCTCCCTTGGTCTGGTTTGGCAGCCAGTAGTTACGTTCATTTTTAGAGCACATAAAGATGAAGTGCTATTTGCCATGAATGCACCTCTATTGATCAGTTGTTGCTGTACATCTTCTTGAGCTGTGTTGTAATAACCATTACTGATAGCAGTGACTTCTACCTGACTGCAACCTTATCAGATACTCAGATTGAATATGCTTGTAGTAACTGTAAGAACTTACGCTGCTTTCTTTTGGCCCAAATCCTAGTCTCTTTTTTTGCTGCTTTGGGGAAAACAGCAGCAGGTCTAGATCTACCTCTTGGGTCCTCTTCCATGTGTAGCTTTTGCTATAAACAAAGCTCCAAAAAGGAGAAAAGGTGAAGTATCATTATAGCTTTAGGGTACTGAGGTTCTACCCCTTCTTGCACTCTGATCCATGTATGAGAGCACTGTATGTGAACAAGATCTTCTTTCCCATCATTCTTACTTTCTGCCTTTGGTGCAAGACCTACCACTGCAGTGCTTACGTGGCAAAAGGAGAGCTCTTGAGATGGAAATAGCCAAGGGAAGTTTGAGCGATACAAGTGTAGGGAGCTTAAGCCACTCGTTGGGATGTCGGAGTCTGACCTGTGCAGCAGAGGTTTGAGGTGAGTTGGGTGATCCTGGCAGGAGCAGGTTTGTTGCTAGTTTTGTTAGTGGAAAGGCTCTGGTTTAGGACGGTGCTGATGAGGTGATAGTCGATGTTGGTAAGAAGTCATTTGAGCAAAGGGAATCTCAGAGTCAAAGTGTTGTCAGGATGTGTGTCATTATAAACTTGTGGTATTTTTTTCTTATAGCTTGCGAATTGCCTCAAAGATTTACATAGCTATCTATGTTCTTTTTTTTTTGTATGCATGTGAACAAATGCAGCTGGTGATTTCTTACTACTTTGCTGGTGCTGCCTTCTCTTGTGTGAAGCTGCTTATGGCTCTTCACACCTTTAACAGAGCTGATATTTGCTATACTAGTCCCAAGTGAGAAGAAAGTGAGGTAAAGGCTAAGTAATTAATAAGAAAACTTGTGGTAGGGCTGGGCTTACTGCCCTTAATCCATCTTTGTTGTTTTTAGTCTCCTGGAAATCTGAGATGAATTTCTAGGAAGCCCCATATGTGTCTTTCCCCAGGGAGGAGCTGTTTGTGCAGCTAAGACTGTCAAGGTTTGGGGATCGATTTTTTGTGGTAGGAAACGTGACTGTGGCACACATTCACACACAGTCAGGAAAGCATTATTCCATTGAAACTCTTCAGATTTGCCTTTTTTATGATGAAAATGCTTACTTTGACACTTTTCAGTATGAAAAGCCACTCTGTCAGTTTTCATTGAAAATGCTAACTTTCTGTTATGACACATCAAAATCAGCATCTTTCTGGACATGTTTGACGCTGGATTTTTATCTTTAAAACATGCATCATTTCAGTTTGCAGTGAAAATAGGTGTCAATCTCTGATTTTATGCAAGTAGGAGAAAGAAAAAAAAAATGTTTTTAAAGCCCTACCTGGATCCAGAGAACAGCAAACTCCAAATATGTCCCAAATGCTTTTTTTTGCACAAAAAAGTCACTTTTGAGAGAAGGGAAATTGTAGTGAGCTTTTCCCTTTTCCCTTTTCCCTTTTCCCTTTTCCCTTTTCCCTTTTCCCTTTTCCCTTTTCCCTTTTCCCTTTTCCCTTTTCCCTTTTCCCTTTTCCCTTTTCCCTTATCCCTTTTCCCTTTTCCCTTTTCCCTTTTCCCTTTTCCCTTTTCCCTTTTCCCTTTTCCCTTTTCCCTTTTCCCTTTTCCCTTTTCCCTTTTCCCTTTTCCCTTTTCCCTTTTCCCTTTCATGGTAGGGGTGAAGAAAAAAGAGGAAACAGATGTGGAAAATGTTCTTCCCTTCTCCTTTAGTCTCTCCCCCTGCCCTTTTTTTTTTTCTCTTTTCTGTTTTGCTCTCTTAAAATATATATATGTGTGTGTGTGTGTGTATATGTAGTTTCTTTCTATGTGAACAAGGAATTTGGGAATTTGGCAGTACAGTTCCCAGGACAGAACCTGTGCTGGATCCTCACCCATGAGAATATATGTTAATGAAACACAAACAAAATAATGTTCAGTGGTTATGGTACCCATGGGTATTTTAGAGCAGTAGGGGTAGGTCAAAACGCCCGCAGTGCAATTTCTGAATATCCCTGCAGGTGTTTCTGAACAGGGAGCATGTGCTGTCCTCCGAGCAGCCTCTCGAGCCCCAGGCAGGTACCTGAGGAGCAGGATGCCCTGAGACTGGACTATTCCCTGCGCTGCAGCCGATTCCTAATGCAAGAGATGGCGATTTCCCTTCAGAGGGCAGGAATTGCTCTGTTGGGCAGGGCCCTGGGGCCACTCGCTGTGCGGGTACCTGGGCTTGCTCAGACTGGCCGAGCACTCACTGGGCTCTCCCAGCGGGTCTAGGCAGGCTTTGCAGGCAACCTGGCTGCAGCTGCCCAGAACGCTATGGTCAGGACAAGCCTGAAGGAAACACAGTTTCCTAGATTTTTTTGTTTTTTGTTTGTTTGTTTTCTGCTCATGTTTTTTTTCTGCTTTGCAGCTTCAGTTGCTCTATGAAAATGAAGGGTCTTTCCTCCTTGCAGTGCACTTGCTGATAAATGGTCATTATGAATGTCCTCTTCCTTGAAAACAACATACATAAAAGTTTTCTTAACATCTTTTCCCTCTCACAGGAAGTCAGTTCCGAAACCAGTTTTTCTGTTGTTTAGTAATAGGAAAAGAATACTTGCAAGGTGGAATGGGAAGAGATTCCTTTATTATTAATAGAAACACTGAAAATGGCCCCTATCCAAAGAGACGTATCAGGCTTTCCGAGGATGTCTGCTGGTAGGGCTTGCCTATTACAGAAAAATGTGATACCTTGAACCTTTTAATTTTCTTGCCTAAAAATGCAATGCAAATATTGATGGAATTAAAGTCAGCAACTGAAAGCTCCTCATAGCAGGGCAGGGGGAATATCCGAGTTAACATCCTCGATGATGATGATGATACTGCTGGTTCATGTTGTGGGTGCTGGTGCTTACTGCAGCTCGCTGACCTGCCAGCGCCTGTTTGGCTAATGCAGCAGCAGCTCCCGAAATGCAAGGGAGGCGGAACCGCTCAGTGGGCCCCACGTGCCCAGATGTGCTGCATTTGCTTCCAATGCAGGAATCTGCTCCCCAGTGGTAAGAGGAGTGGGGGACATGTCCTGAAGCTGCTCTGCATGCAGCGCAGGGGAATGCGCCTATACGTTTCCATCCAGGAAATCATGGACAAGGAATATGGGTGTCCCTGCTCTCTGAATGCAAATAAGGGCAGGCAAGGCAGTTCTTTGGGCACTGCTGTAGGTGCTGATACATGAGGTGAATTTCTAATGGGTGAGAGAAGGAAGGAAGGAAGGAGAAACCCAAAGCTCTTTTGCAGGCATGCTATGTCCTTTGTATTAAGGGAAAAAAAATCTTTTCCTCTTGACTGACTGTCTTTACACACTGCATTTTGCAAGTCCAAGACTGACTGTGTAGAAATGTTGAGGATATGGTGAGTTCTAAACAACAACAAGAAAAGGCTTTAAATCTCAGCCTACATTCAAGTGCAACGAATTCTAAATGCCTCCAATTATCTAGTGACATAGATTCCTTGTTCGTGGTGACTGGCTGTGTTCACTTTCAGCCTTTAAGAGAGCCCAACATGGAAAAGTCAGGCTCCTATTCTTAAAAAATAAAACCTGAAGTTCTACATGTGCCTATACTCTATTTTAACCAGAGCTTTTTTGATGTGGCTTTGTACTTCTTCACTAAAACGATCCATTAAGAGCCATGTAACCTAGGAACTTACATTTCAATTGCCCACTCTGGAAATGGAGCAGGGGGAAGGATTATATGAAAAAGCCTTTTGGCACGAAACACCCAGTCTTCTCCATGTGAGAACCCAGGTGCAGTAATGGGCTCCTGTGAAATTCTTCCCTGAACTCTGCAGCGTCTCAAGAAATAGGTGGTGGTTTTTGGCTTTTTTTTTTTTTTTAATAGGAAAAGACAGTTGACATTTTCAAACCAGCCTCTGAAGCTTGTTTAAGAGGTTATGATCCTCGTGGCCTCTGTAGTAGAGGGGCAGCAGGTCCGCGGGCAGGCCGGCGCGGCCTGGCGCTGCGGGCAGGAGCACGGCGCTCGGCGCGGGGAGCAGCTGGGCGCATACGGGTCCGGAGCGCGGCGCGCCGGGATGCGGCACAGCCTGCGCGAGTGCCGGCGGCTCCACGTGCCACCCCTGCGCCGGCGGCTTGGGAAAGCTCTCCGGGCTCCTGTTAAAGGCAAGCGGGCGAGATGGGAGCATGAAGGGCTCATAGGATGCGACAGGGCGAAGGAGAGCGCTGAGCTCGGGGCAGGGTTGTGGCTCTGCTGGGGAAAAGGGCTGGTGCAAGCGCTGCCTTGCCTTGGTCGTGTTAGGTGGGGAGCTGGCTGGGAGAATTTCACCACGAATTTGTTTTCTGGAGCTTGTGTGGAACAGTGGGGAAAGGGCTGTGCCCTGCAGAGCAGGCTCCTCCACTGCATAATTTGGTAACACAGTTTATTGAAACATGCAGTGCCTGGGCAGCAGTTTGGGGGCCTGGTGCCCAGACAAGGGTTGTTGCAGCTCCATCATGCAGGACTTTAGCAGAGACCTCAGGAAAGGAGGAGCTCTTGCCATGTAGTAGGATCTGTCAATACAGATCTCCTGTCCTGCTGGGACTATGCACAAGAGGGTGATGGCGGGGATACCAAAGTCTTGTGTGGCTTAGGTTGTTAAAACTCACTACTCCTGACGCAGTTGGTCTGGAAATGACTCTCTCCCCGATGGAAGAAGTTACACGGGGAACATGAGGCTGCTGCCTGCCCCAGCCCTGGTCTCCGCGCTGAGTGTTACCTCTGGAAGGCTGGATTATTGCATCCTGCAAATGCACCCGGGAACACGGAGCTGGAGAGGGCTGAGAGATGGTAGTCGCGTCGGTGGTAGTGCGTTAGCCTCCCGAAAGCGATCTTCCCCCGCTCAGGGCCTGCAGGGTCACGGTTCCTTCCCCCTCGGCATTTTCTGCCAAGCTGTGGCCTGGAAGGGAGGAGAGGAAGAGGAAGAAAGAGGGAAAGATGTGCACATCTTATTTGAGCTGTGATGGACTGGTGGCCTCCAGCCAACTCAGAGAAGAGCGGGCTCGAGGGAAGGGGTAGGGATGAGGCCTCCTGAGCACTCTGACTCTGTGTGTCCCTCCCTCAGCATGCTGCCTGTGTTTCCTTTCCTCCTTTATGTGGAGCTCCTTGGCCTCTTGAGACAATCCTGTCAATTGGGTGGAAATTACACCAGCTTTGGGAAAACTGGCGGCTCTGTGGTGAAGCTGGGGGCAGCTCTGCTTCGGGCAGGCAAGACGGGCATTGCTCTGAGCTCTGACCAGCCTCGTGGGCCGTCTTTGCCCTGGGACTCAATATAGCTTTGGTTGTGAGCAAAGCCTGAATTTTTCACATGTGGTTGTGTTAACCAGCTTTCCTGTCACTCTCTAGGGTAGTTTCTAGAGCCAAAATTCTACGTTATTTGTTGACAGCAGCACCTGCATGGGATGGAGAAGTGGGTTGCATGAAGCCATGCAGAAAGGCAGCCGCGTTCGCAGATGTGATGCCGCTGGAGTGTGTTGCTCAGCAGATGGCAGCAGCAGCACTTCTTTAGCTCGGGGAGGCACTGGCATCTCATCCCCTGCAAAAGTGCCCTGGAAACTGGGCTTCTCAGGGCAGGGGCTGGTTGATGGTTTGGGATATGGGAGACGCTGATGCCAGCAGTGCAATGAAGGAGAGGTCTAGGGTGGCTTGCAGAGGCCTGTGTGAACTGTGCCCAGCCAAGGGCTGGGAGGGAAGGGCTGCAGCACAGGTCAGGCCACCCCTAGCCACAAGCGGCAGGCAGGGAGGGCGGCTGCGGGGCGGCTGCCCCAGCCCCTCAGAGGGTCCTTCCGTCGCGGGTACTCACCCCCGGCCAGCCTCGTGCCGCAGGGCGCAGCTCCTCAGCGTCCTGTCCCGCCAGCAGCACACGGCGAAGGAGATGGACAGCGCCAGGATGATGGCGCCGCTGACGAGCGAGGCCACCACGGCCACACGGAAGCCCTTGTCGTGGGGCCGGGGGACGGCTGTGGGGACGGGAACAGAGCAGGGTGCTGTGAGCGGCGCAGCGGTGGCCGAGGCTCGCGCTGTCCAACCTGCAGGGCAGCCCTTCCCTGGCCTTGAGGTGCCCCAATACCCACCTTCCTCATGGCTCCTCGGCCTCTGGGCCTGTTGGTTGAGGCTGTGACCCATGAGATGCCCCAGGTCATTCCTATCGCGGTTCCCAGGGCAGGACCTCTGCTCTTGCGCGTTGCCGTGTGCTCACTTTTATTTGATAAAGTGCTCTGCATTTTCAAGGAGTTGAAGCTGAAGCTAACTTGACCAGTAGTTTTCTAGGCCGTAAGCAATAAATGACTTCGCTTATTAAAGGAGATGTTCCTGTCTCGGATGGTCTCCAGGTAATCTCTATCTATTAAAGATGTGGACAAGCCTGTGATAACCTAAAGACATGCTTGAGGGATGATTTATACTAATAGCCGTGTTGCCTAAGTTGTCATGGTTGGAAAGTTAATGGCAAGAAAGCTAATAAAAGAATTGCTTTGTGAACTAATTATTGCAGCCTAGCAAAATAAAACATAAGTGTACTGCATCAGTTTAGCAAAAAAAAAAGGAAATTTCTAATAGAATTGTATTCAAAATTAATATTTTCTTCAGATAATTAGAATTAAATTGAATAAGCCATAAAAGTAGCCTGCTTTAAGCTTCAATTCTACAAAAGAAATGATGGTAACTGTTGTTTTTTTAACCTGGAACATACATTTCTGCTTAACCCTTCCTTGGGGAAAAAAGAAAAAGAAAGTTTAAATGGCTGAAGGAAGCAAGAATATTTGGAAAAAAATATGGCTTGTGGAGATGGAAGAAAATTGATTAGAAATCTCTGAATGCAGTAGGCATTTCTTTCAGAGTTTTCTCAAACAGGTGTAAGATCCATCTTAGTGCATGATCTCTTTCTACTTTAAGACTGACATCTGAAAACATCAGATGAATTGCACTCCAATGAAACTATAAAGGGAATCTAAATACTGGTTGTGCTGTAGATGTCTAAAGTTGGAAACTTGACTCTCATCCCAAGGTCAAAATAATATGAAAGAATTTGCTTATGTCTGCAAAAAATGGTATGTTTGGAGCAGTAATATACGCATTAAACAAAAACTTTATGACACTTAAAAAGGACAACAATAAAATCTCTGGAAGTAGAGAGGTTTGTTTTAAAGAAACATTTGAAGTTTCTGATGATCTTTTCTTTTAAATCTGTTTATAAGTTTATTTTTGGGTGCTAAAAGTGTGATTAGTGTTTGGTGGGGTTTTTTTTGTTTGTTTGTTTGTTTTTTTGATCACTAAAGATGTTTCTGTGTTATGCGGTGTAAGAAATGTAACATATGCTCAGAGCTGAGAAAATAAGGTTTGCTAATTAGCTTTTTGAATGTTTTATTGTTGGAAACAGGAGTACCTGTAACTTATTGCAAAGAAGTTCTTTGCTCTTCGGCAGCAATTGCTTTTATGATCAGAAGACAGCCACTGACTGTGTATCGCCAAATTTTATGACTCAGAATTGATGGCAAATTGCTTCATTTGTGTTCATGTTTTAAAAAGCCAGCTGTCTTTCATGTCTCTTTTGGCCTGAGCTGCAGTGTCCTACCTCGGGATGTATAGAGATGCCCTATGACTGAAACAGTTGTGTCTTAATTTTATGACATGTTACCTTTCCTGAATAGTTTTCCTTATCTTAAGCAAATGAAAGAGAAGGAACAAGAGCAAATGTGGTAGGCTTTCCTTTTAAAACATTTTTTTAGACAAATTTTGCTCCACAGGTTAATTGCTAAACTGTTTTTGGATAGGGCTATGTGGCTTTGATTGTTAGCAGTTAGCACAGGCAATATATTTAAAGGGTATAAAGGGTAGCTATACAGTATTTACAGCTTCCGCATTGTTGGCTACCACTGAAGAAATATATTATTTTCTTGAGGGCAATTTCCCAGAAATTATTTTATGTACGTTCAGAATGCAGGGTGCGTGATAGAGAGCTTTGAAGAGGTAGACTTTGCTCTTTAAGTGTTAAGCCATTAGTCCTTCAGGAGATTGTAACATTAAAAAAAAAAAAAAAAAGTCATTTCAATCTGTCATGTGCTTTAATAAATAACAAGTGTTGGATTATTCCAAAGTTTAGCTTCCCTCCTTCCTCCTGATGGAAGTTTTTGGCTGCAAATTTAGATTCTCTTTGCTGGGTGTTTGGAGTTGGATGGGAGCCTTTGCCTGGCTTCATGGTGTCTTCTTTACAAGTTGTCGCAAGCAAGATAATAGCTGATTTGGGGGTGAACTAACTCCTGGTGAAAATACTCCTGTGATTAAATCCCCTTCCATTCCACCTTTTTTTTTTTTTTTTTTTTTTTAAGATTGGGTTTGATGGCTACTCTGTAACAGACAGAAAATAGTGTAGGAAAATACACAGCCATCTTTTGCACTAGAACATCTCCCTCCCTTTTTTCCATGATGCCGAAGCCCAGAGGCTGACATGACCTCTTCACTAAAGTTTGGTCTTGGAGGGAAACTCCTGCTGGGTCAGAGGACAGAAAATGCCAAGATGCTCCTTTGCCTTAGGACGCTGTGGAAACTGTCCTGTGACGGTCCTGGAAAAATGTCAGCTAGACAGAAATACCTGCTTTCCTCAACATGGGTTTCCTACCTCTCCCCTAGGCTTCTTTCGCACCTGGAGGCTTGTAGAACAGCTCAGGTAACCTCATTCATTAAATGCTGATGAAGGGATCTCATTAAATCCTCGCAGTGACTCTGTGTTGCATTCAGATGGGCTACAGACCAGACCAAGCAGGACCTCTGTTGTCCCCATGGGCAGTAGAGCAAGTTCCCTGCCCTGGCAGGCATAGGGTGTGGAGCAGAGAGTCTATGAGGACATGTGTGTCAGGACACCAGCCTGAGCGTTCACAGCATCTCAAACTTTTGTGCCTCTGCAAACTGCCCCCTCACCCACTGGGAGTCAGGTTTCTCTGCCCTCATCCATCTACGGCCACTTCTAAACAGTGAGTGCAAATTGTGATCATGTTTTTTGGAGAAAAGGATGGAGAGCACAGAAAACGAGCCGAAACCCTGTAAGCGAGCAAGAGTTAAGCTAGCCCACGATATCGGCAAGCGGGAGAAGGGCTGCCTTGCCTGCTCCTTACCCTCGCAGTGGGGCGGGCGGTGGCTCCAGGCGGAGACGCCGTCCCGGCGCAGGCACACCAGCCTCTCGCTGCCCACCAGCTGGTAGCCCTCTTGGCACCAGTAAGCGATGACAGAGCCCAGCGAGCTGCCAGAGCCCCTGTCCACATCGTAGGATCCGTAGCGCGGCGGGATGAGGGCTGTGCACTCCGCTGCGGGAGGAGAGAAGGTGTTAGGGACAGGAGGAGAGCAGTCGCACACCCAATATGCCTGACACAGCCACCCCTGTGGCGCTCCTGCAGGTCCTGCCAAACATCTGTATGGGCCTGAATGAGACACACATGGAAATCTCATGGTTTCATTTGGAAAAGAAAAGAAGAAACTAGTCTTCCCACCGCAAATCCTGTACTATGAGGCACTTTTAAATAGCAGAATTAAGACTAGAAATGTACAGAATAGGGGAGAAGGGGTGGAGAGCGACTCTTAAAAAGAGAAGGAAACAGATGGGCATTTTTAATACCCCAAACAGCCAAGGGAGTTAGACTCTGGGGAGAATGTTATGGAGTGGAACTCAAAACAATAAAAATATTTCTTTATGCCAGATATACCTGCCTTAACAGGCAAGTAATTTCTCCATCTTGACTTTTTATTTATTTATTGTTTTGTTTTTTTACTTTATTATCTACATCTATTCAGCATTACTCAGTTATTCTGCTTAGATCATCCTTTCTGTGTTCCACCCTTTGCATCTTCAGAGCTGTCCTTTTGCCCTCCTTGGTAGTAACTAGTAACACCCATGAGCAGGGCAGACACCAAGGTGGATGCCAATCTGTGTCTATCCTTGCAAAAAAAAAAAAAAAAACACCCAACAAGAGGCCAAGAAGATTTGATTTTCTAGACCTTAGTTTCAGAGGTACCACAAATATCTTGAATTAAAGGAAAATATTAATCTGTGAATTTAGGCAAGCTTCAAAGGTGCAGAGTGGAAGTTGCACTGTGTCTAGGGCAGGGGAAACTTTCCAGGCAAAGAGGCAGCACAGCAATAAAGCTCAGTCCAGAGGGAGGTTTGTTTTGCCTCCGGCTTTGCAGAGATGATATGGGCTTCTTCTCAAGAGGGATTCACAAGAAAGTAGATACTAGCAGATTGAGTAAGACCTGACCTGGATAAGGTCAGATGCTTTTTAGGGACAGCAACATTTTTAAGAGATAGTGAGCACATCTTCATGGGTAAATCACACCGTGCCAGTGACGTCTCCAGAATGCTTGATGGGTCATAGCATTAAACTGCCAGAAAAGTCCTACTCTAATGTGCCTTTTTCCCAAACAATTCCAAGCTGCAGGGACTGTTCCCAGCAGGCGTTTTGGAAGCATCATGTAGTGGATAAAGGGTTTGGAAGGTTTGGAAGTTCAGCCGGCGAGCCGCAGACTGTGTAGTGCTGGGCAGGCGCTCGCCCTGGTGCCCACAGACCCTGTGATCCCCCGCCTGCTGAGTAACTGCATATTCCGAGAAGTAGATTAAATAATAATAATAAAATAATAATAATCACT
>VWPW01016648.1:1450-14311 GCA_013389825.1 Crypturellus undulatus
CTGATCCACTGCGGGGGGGGAAGGAGTCGCTTTCTGAGTTATTCCCTGCTTTCCCGCTTTCAAATTCTGCACTTTCTTGTTGTGCTTATTGAGCCCTCTCTACTGATATATATTACACAAGAAACACCTGAAGACCACAGACACAAACAGCACGAGCACAGTTTCTATCCAGTGGCACGACCTCATGTAGCTGTGCACTCCACTAGTGAGCTCCACTGTCTCAATTGCCGAAAAGCACATTAAAGAAGCAAAGTATGGATCATTACTCTTGAGGTAATACTTGCCAGCAGGATACTGAGACTGAACATTCTCTCGAGTTGGCGGATTAGAGGGTTGCTGACAGGCTCCTAACCTGGCAGGTGTCCCCGCGGAGACAACATAGGTCTCGGTTTTAGCAGTCTCGCCCCACTCTTTCTGCACTATTTTTTCATGCCCGGTGCGTCTTGCCACGTAGGGCCAGTACGTGTCAGCAGGCAGGCCGGGGAGCAGACAAGCTCCGCTGTCAGTCACAACTTTCTCTCCTGGGTGCGCAGGCACACATACCAGTAAGTGGTTCCAGCCGTCAGTCTGAGCGTCCTGCTGTCCTCATCTTCTTCCTCCCTCTAGAGTGTTTGACCTTCAAACTAGTTTAGAGGATGTCTGTAATTAATTTGGCTACAAGCCCAGTCAAGCAGCCACCTTCAACTGCTTTTGAAGGAGTTCGGCTGTGAACCTGGCTGAGCAACCGCCTCCGTGCTCCTTATCACTCAGCCCAGGCGGGCAAACCAATTCTTTCTCAAGGGCTGGTTTCTGTTTCGCACAATAGTTTTATGACTCTACAGATCATACAAATTTCCACCTCCTATACATGCCATCCTATGGTCTGTAGAGGTCAATCTATTGTAACGAAGGACCCAAACAGATAGCGTTTTCACAGCAGTTTCAACTATATCTTGTGTCAGCATCATTATACAGGGGATACAACATGTAACGGACAAACATAGTGAATAGAAATAATAGCCCTAATAGCAGTTTCTGTCTTCACTTAAAGCATTACAATTCTTCCCTCTTTCTAACAGCATGTGATCCCAAATTTTTCCCTATAGCTTTTTTCTACGTAAATGGGTTTGCTCTTTCCCCGGTAGCTCACCTAGTACAGTCCAGCTACAACGCAACTACCCTGGGCTCTTCGGCTCTCCCCACCGGAATTCTACGACTCTTCTTGCCGGCACCTCAGCTACCAGGCTCCATCCCCGCCGATCTCCACTTGGCCTTTCCCGGACCCATGTCAGTAGCTTTTCTAAGGTGCCCTTGACATATTTAAGTCCTCTCGTAGAAAGGATATGTTGGAGGAGCTTAACCACTGCTTCTTCCTCAGAGCTTAGCGTGGACCCCGTCTCCTCCCCAACCGTTCACCTGGCCTGAGTGAGATTCCGAAATCTACTCTTCTTGCCGGCACCTCAGCTACCAGGCTCCATCCCCGCCGATCTCCACTTGGCCTTTCCCGGACCCATGTCAGTAGCTTTTCTAAGGTGCCCTTGACATATTTAAGTCCTCTCGTAGAAAGGATATGTTGGAGGAGCTTAACCACTGCTTCTTCCTCAGAGCTTAGCGTGGACCCCGTCTCCTCCCCAACCGTTCACCTGGCCTGAGTGAGATTCCGAAATCTTCTGCTGGCAGTACCCCGCACTTAACGTGGGCCCTGCAGGCTCCAGACGCCGGGGCAGCGCCTCTTCTTCAGCTGACTTCTTCCGCCCCCTCGGAGATCACTGCTCGTAGTCGCTCCGGGAAACGTTCGGTGTGAGGGTCCCTGTTCGGGCGCCACTTGACGCGGGAGGCACAGACACAATTAGTGTGATCAAACAGTGCCGCTTTATTCCGCGTTACAGCACTCTATATACCTAATACATTTCCGCAAGCTCTTTAACCACACATACGCGTACACTACGATTGGCTCACGCTACTGTCCACGCATCTTCTACCGCACTTGGTTGGTTGTGGATAACGGGCATGCATTCACACCATTGGTCTGTGCACAAGTCCATCTTTCTCACTGACAAGCTTAATTACAGCTCCGTCTCGACCAACTTTCTCATGCTTGCAGTTCAGGGGCTTTCCAGGATCACATTCCTTCAGTTGAGGGAGTTTCCACTATTTTCTTAGTTCAGCTCTTTGTAGTTGCTTCCCATTGGAAAGCCTCTGTCCCTTAGATATGTTCCTACAATTACCGAAATCGCATCATGTGCAAGCAGAAAGGTGTTGAAGGTCTGGCCTCCCATGTAGTTTTTGGAAGATACAGAAAATTTTATCTCATTTTACATACATTTGATGATGAAGGATAATTTGGTTTCCTGCTTCTTGTGTCTTCTGAATTCTGGTCAATGTGTTCTCTGCAGCAGAAATAATTCTCTATTTAATATTAACATGGCCTCACTAGGAACCTGCCTCTACCTAATCAGTGTCCTAAAAATGACTGGTAGAGTTGGAGCCTAGGAGGCGAGAATGAGGTGAAGGCATCTTCCAGCTGATGCAAGACACGTTTGGGGCAGAGCCGTGATGCACAGAGCTGTGAGGGAAGTTCTCATGGGTACAGAGGGACCAACTCAGCCCTGGACACATCATCATCACAGGCTGGATTATTTTCCAGCCCTGTGACTGACTTCTGTCTTCTCATACTCCAGTGTTAGTTGTCCTGAAGATGCCCTGTGTTCTATACTTATTTCCACTTCTACCACAGGGAAAGGATAACTTTGTTCTTGTTCAGCTGGGAAAAGCTGAAAGAGAGGAAGAGGCCTATAGATATATATGCAGTTCTGCCTGTAGATGCTCAAGAGTGAAGCTAGTGATAACGCTGTGGTGGACATCAGAGGGCTACTCTGCCACCCTAACTGATTCCCCAGCTGCACCCATGGACAGGAGCTCCAGAACAGAAGCATTAGCTGTGCTATAAATACTATGGTAATGTGCTGAAATGGAATTTATTTGGAAGTCACATCTTCATATTAGGAAGGACTGAGGTGCTTAGAACTCCTTAGCTATCTTGGTGCCTGTGCTTTGTTCCCTCCCTGGTTCCAATAAGCACTGTTGTTTCACCCACCAAGCCAATGCAAAAGATGGGCTTTGGGTTAACGGCAGCCATCACTTGGCAGGAATCAACTACCTGCCCCCTTAAAAGCCTATCATCACCTCTACTGTCAGCTTTACAGAAACTTTAAATCCCAGTTAAATGAAACACTAACAGCTGCCTGTTATTGCAGATTGTGCCCTGTATTATTCCTTCCGTGCTGCAGTGAAGTTTACTGGAAAGGGAAAAAAAAAATCACACTTTTCTCCTTGCCAGAAGCAAGATGTGCATCTGGAGAAGTTTTCCCAGTGAGCAAAAATTGGACATAAAGCCATATTATGAGGAAAATGCATTTTATCTCACATTTCCCATTCTGCATGAGCAATTATTTATGTGGTTGCATGCGTTCTTTAGGCTGTGTGTGTGTCTGCTTGTGACTTCAGACCAGAGCTAGTTTTGCACAGAATTTGACAGTAGACAAAGACTAAAAAAAAAAAAAAAAATAAAGAACCTCATGTACACCCTGAAAAAATCAACTTTCACCAAGAGAAAAGTCCCTTTTGTCACTGCATATGCAGCAGCTCTGCAAAAAAAATAGCCCATTCTTTGTTGCCATCCACAGAGACATTATTTTGTTCGACACCCATAGAGCTGCACAAATGAGAGTCAACAGGCATCAAGCCGTCCTCTTGGAAAAAAGAGTTGGCATCTCCCTCCCTGGCACATCTGGTGAGTTTGAATGGTGTGGGAGCCTTGGCAGTATTGCATGATTATGAAGGGCCGAAATAACGTTGCTAAGGAGCAATGTGATAAGGAAAGAAGAAGCTTGTTAACCTTGTTAGCCTTTTTAGTAGTAAGCAGGAAACCTGCCGATGGGAAAGCCATAAAGAAGGATCAACAATGAATGCCAGAGAAGGGAAGCAAGCACAGCTGCATGATAAGAGGCACACAAGGCAAGAGCCAATCATAAGTTGAAAGCATCCGCGTGCTCACCGCATGGACGAACTCATTAACCAATCATTAATTGCATGGACAGAGAATGCGCTTGTGCCGCTTCGCGTTTACTCTATAAATATAACTGCCTTCCGATATTAAAGTGAATAGCATGTGCTTCATATTGAAGTGTCGTGCTTTCCGTCTCGCGATGGTGGTCCTCGGCAGAATGGCATCCACTGTCATGACTTCGCAAAATTATTTACATTCTAAAGCCTTGTCACAAACAATAAACCCTTGTGCCAAACGCTGATCTTTTGCTTTCTGCCAGATGTAATGCATCTGCTTGTCTTTATCAGGTTTAATCCTATTTGGCATTGATGGTGCAGTAAACAATGCTGTAGAAGTTGGAAATGAAAAGTGGAAGAATGTGAGAAGGCTCTGAACAGAAGTAGAGGGAAAGATGTCACACTGTTAAAACACTCAGCCATAGAACAGCTGGATAACACGATGACATTGGACTCCGCCATGGAGAAAAAGGTTTTTTCCCCTTAATCAACTTCCATCAGGCATCAATGCAGGGAAATAGCCCCATGACAAACTTTATGACAGGAGAAGAAATCCTACTGGGTAGGGCTTGGTATTGAGTGTCTTAGTTTCCATGCCTATTCTTGTTGCTGACTCTGCTGTATAACCTGGTGCAGGGAGATGTCTGGCAATGCCCTTCCTTACATCCAAGTAGGGTTCAGTCAACAAGGAGAGCAAAGATGTAGGGATGCTCCTGTCCTATTTTCCTTCTTTTATGATTAGAGCTCAATGGCCAGCCAAAATTGTGGTGTCACCTCCAACGGGAGTTTGAGGTGTTTCATTATGTCCTCATCTAGCTGAAGGATTCCCAGCAATGAGAAAATGCCCAAGTGGGATTTCAAGACAGGTCTCAAAGTGAACCCAAAACCAAAAGTGAAAATCATTTCAAGCCCTTATTTGAACCCATGTGAGAACTTCATCAAAGCAACCATTCATATTCCTGGTGAATCACAGAATGCTTAAGGTTGGAAGGGACCTCTGGAGATCATCTAGTCCAACCCCCCTGCTCCAGCAGGGACACCTAGAGCATGTGGCACAGGGTGGCATCCAGGCAGGTTTGGAAGATCTCCAGAGAAGGAGACTCCACAACCTCTCTGGGCAGCCTGTGCCAGGGCTCTGTCACCCTCATAGGAAAGAAGTTCTTCTTCGTATGGAGGTGGAACTTCCTGTGTTTCAGCTTGCACCCATTACCCCTTGTCCTGTCACTGGCCACCACAGAGAAGAGCCCGGCCCCATCCTCCCTATAATCACCCCTCAGGTACTTGAACATGTTGATCAAATCTCCTCTCAACCTTCTCTTCTCCAGGTTAAACAGGCCCAGCTCGCTCAGTCTTTCCTCATACGATAGATGCTCCAGTCCCTTAATCATCTTTGTTGCTCTACGCTGGACCCGCTCTAGAAGCTCCACGTCCTTCTTGAACTGGGGAGCCCAGAACTGCACCCAATACTCCAGGTGTGGCCTCACCAGAGCTGAGCAGAGGGGCAGGATCCCCTCCCTTGACCTGCTGGCAACGCTCCTCCTGATGCAGCCAGGATCCCATTGACCTTCTTGGCCAGGAGGGCACAGTGCTGACTCATGGTTAACCTGTTGTCAACCAGGACTCCCAAATCCCTCTCTGCGGAGCTGTTTTCCAGCAGGTCAACCCCTAGTCTGTCCTGGTGCCTGGGGTTATTCCTGCCCAGGTGCAGGACCCTGCACTTGTCCTTGTTGAATCTCATGAGGTTCCTCTCTGCCCAACTCTCCATCCTGTCCAAGTCTCTCTGAATGGCAGCCCAGCCCTCGGGAGTGTCGGCCACTCCTCCCAGTTTGGTGTCATCTGCAAACTTCCTGAGGGTGCCCTCTGTGCCCTTGTCCAAGTCATCGATGAACAAGTTGAAGAGCACCGGGCCCAGTACTGACCCTTGTGGGACACCACTGGCCACAGGTCTCCGACCAGACTCGGCCCCATTTATCACCACCCTCTGGGCTCTGCCATCCAGCCAGTCCTCAATCCACTTCACAGTCCGCTCATCCAGTCCACACTTCCTGAGCTTCCCTATGAGGATGTTATGGGTGACGGTGTCGAAAGCCTTGCTGAAGTCAAGGTAGACAACATCCACGGCTCTCCCATCGTCCATCCAGCCAGTCACTTCATCGTAGAAGGCTATCAGTCAGGTTCGTCAGACACCACTTCCCCTTGGGGAATGCATGCTGACTACTCCTGATCACCTTCTTTTCCTTGACATGCCTAGAGATGGTCTCCAGGATGAGCTGCTCCATCGCCTTTCCAGGGACGGAGGTGAGGCTGACCGGCCTGTAGTTTCCCGGCTCCTCCCTCTTGCCTTTTTTGAAGACTGGAGTGAGGTTGGTTTCTTCCAGTCCTCCGGCACCTCCCCCGCCCTCCATGACCTCTCAAAGATGATGGAGAGCGGCTGAGCAATGACCCCCGCCAGTTCCCGCAGCACTCTTGGGTGCATCCCATCCAGGCCCGTAGATTTATGGGTGTCCAGTTTGCCTAAATAGTCCCTAACCCAATCCTCCTCGACCAGCGGAAAGTCCTCCTCTCTCCTGGTTCTCTCTCTTGTCTCCAGGCTCTGTAGTTCATGGGGACTGGCCTTAGCAGTAAAGGCTGAGGCAAAGAAGGCATTTAGTAACTCTGCCTTCTCTGCATCCTCTGCCACCAAGGTGCCCTCCCCATTCAGCAGCAGACTAACATTTTCCCTATTCTTCCTCTTGCTGATGTATTTGTAGAAACCCCTCATGTTGCCTCTGACATCTCTCACTATCTCTAATTCCCAAAGGGCCTTGGCCTTCCTCATTGCATCCTTAGTGAAGCCTTAGTCAAAACTGATTCAGGCTCAAAACCAAATTCAATTTCCCTGCCACCACCACAGGATAGTGGTTTTGAGAAGATCTATGATCTTAGTGAAGGACTAGGCATTGTTCCTGCTGTTACTCCCTGAGACTCCATGGGAACATGCATTCCAGCTTCCCTCTCAGCAAGTCTGGTGAACATCACTGTATAGAAATACACGTCTTTCTTTTTCTTTCCTAAATATGTGTTCAGTGGTGCACACGACTGAGGTCCTTTGACCCTCTTCCATCATTAAACTCTTCCTTCTAGTCTCCCTACTGCTGTTTTTCTGCCAGCTAGGACCTATCTCAACAGCTCCATTTATTTAAAATTCGTTAAACTGACACTACTGGGAATACAAATATCATCTGGATTCTCATATAGGACCAGGAAAAATGAGTCTGAAGTCCCTTTCTAGTAGAATCTGTATCCTCCAGTAATGTACAACTTTATAAAATTATACAACTCTTTTCTTTCTAAAATATTGTTTTAAAATATTATTTTTCAACAGGAATAATTTGTAATTAGATCAGGATTAGCAGATGCTGATTGGTATGAGCTGGATGTGAACCAAAACCATTTCAGTCCCAGGTGTACTGGAACTGAAGCAAAATTTACTAGTTCAATGGCTGTCTCTTCTGACTTACTGAAATCAAACCTTTGTGAAAAAAAGCAGAAAAGAGAATGAATGAGAGACCATGAGACTAGATTTCAATTTGCCCATCTAATTTGTAATGCTTTCTTTATTTCAGTTCAGAGACAGTAATAGACTGAACTGACTCATGTATGTAGAGAGCATTTCCACCTGGGTCAAAAATGTCTGTAGAACTTCAATATATGGATGCCAATATGGACTCACACCTGCTATGCAACACCACAGTTTTATCCTTACTTAAGCAATAGGTGACTGCTAGAAACTCCCTTCTTGTGTTTGATTTGCAGGGAGAAGTCATTAGCTGGGTATTTTCAATGGCTGCTGCTGTGAGCCAATCCAGATCTCACCCTAGGTACAGGAACAGCCCAAACTACACTGAGCGCCCCAGAGAAGAAGAGGACTAAATGAAACAGCTCTGAGGCCTCCACCAAAGGTGTTGTCCAAAAGGAAAATGACACGGTACAGGATGAAAGGAAATAGGAAAGCTGGGATCCAAGAAGAGGCTAGCAAGAAGTCTCTAGAAGTTGCAAGATTTTTTTTGCCTTTTTTTTTTTAAATCTGAACATATTAAAAGGGTATGAGAATGACCTTAACTTTTCAAAAGTTAATCTGGAAGTGAGTTTGAAGTTTGTCAGAGTTTATTGCAAATTATCTTCTTTGCTCATTGAACACAATTTACTATTTGCTGAATCCCTGCAGTCCCTTGACAATTTTTGCTTATTTGAGAGGACTTGAGTTGTTGACTTTCAATCTCTAGTCTAAAACTCTGAAGATCCAAACTCTACTTTTATCTCTGTGACAGAGTCAGCAGGACAAGCCACTCACTGCCATGCACTTCAGCTTCACTGCCTGAAAAATGTAAATAAGAATAATGGCAAATACGGTAAATTGCTCCAAGGTCTATGGACAAGAAGTGCTATAAGAGAACTCGACTGCATTGTCTGCAGGATAAATATATTTGATGGTATCACCTTTCTGAGACTGACGTGCAATGAAACCATTGTGATATCTTTCCTGTTAGGAAATGTTTTTTTGGGATTGCCCTTCTTTCCATTGACTTTACTGGCCGTAGGGTATGACCTTGCATAACCTCCCAATGGCTACAGGCCTTTCTGAAAGCCTAGAGCTCAGTCCTAGCTTCACACTCAGGAAAGACATGCACAGTTAAAACTTTGGTGTTCATGTTCCTTCTTTCATTTGCCTTCCCTGAGAAAACAGTTAGGAGTTGCTGGAGGGAAAGATCGACTTTTAAATTCTATATTCATGCAAGATCTATGATGGCTAAAGACCATGGAAATATGCAAGATAATAAAAGTATAAAGAATACATCTTCAAATGGAAATTCTACCCATCTTAATTCCTTCTCCTACTAATTTTATTGATATGATGAATTTGCAACTCACTTCTTTGTGATGTTTTTATCTAGTGTGTGTTAATATACGTGTGCAATTGCACTAATCCTTTTGCATGCATGGGTTATCCTAGAAAACCTCAGACACCGTGGTATATGATCTACTTCCAGCTGCAGAAAGTTAAACCTGTTCTGCAGATTCTGAGTAGCTCTAGACCCAGTCCTTCACTCTTCCATTTTTTCAAACACATATCTGTTCCTATTGTCATTTTTTCAATAACTGCTTCTATAGTCAATTCAACTGTGGCCTTTTCTCCTTGTTAACTCTTCTCAGACACTGTCCAGGGCTAGATAATGCAGAAGATCTTTGCAGATCTGAAGATATTATCTGAAGAATTATCTGAATCTGAATTATCTGATATCTGAAGAATTATCTGAAGATAATTAGCAAATAACTACTACTATCAGGGACTTTCTTCTGTCTGTCATTCCCTTCATAGGCTCTGTTAGCTACTACATATCTTTATTTATCTGCCTACATGTCTAGACAGTCTTGTCCAGACCAGAACGGTCTGTTGCACCTGTCAGTTTTACATGTTAATGAAGAACATAATAAATTTATTTTGTTTCCTCTTTTCTATTTTGTTACCTTTGTCAAGTATAGCCATACTGCTGCCTTAGGGAAAAAAAATGATTGAGAGTTCTGCAGCATTATTTTTTTTTATATATACACCATTCTCCCTTTCATTCATTTTAGTTTGGATTCAAAATCCTTTGACAAGTATGGGAAGACAACCAAAGGTCACCAAAGTTAGTAGGTATTCATACCCTGCAAACTGCAGATTGCTTGAACCTGTGCAACTCAACACTGGTTCTTGATTTCCCTGTTGCCAATTTCAGACTGCTATATTTCCTCTCCACACTGTTATCTATACAGTTTTGTTGCAATAACTGAATACCTTTAGGAGTTGCATGGCACAGCACTTATGAGGTTTAAAGATTTCCGCTGCAGAAAAGTTAATTGCACTGGGACTCTGCTTTGCCAGCACCTATTAGTACAGAAGCTGAAACTGCAGCTTAACATTCAGGCCATGAGCACAGTCTGACTTGTTGACACTCCTTCCTACCTTCCAGTACCTTCCTACCCTCCAGCATCTCCTGCTCCTTCCTAAAGCTCCATGCAAGTTGCTACAAGAGTTTGTAAACATCCGAATTTTGTTTTACAACTGTGAAATAAAAGCAGGGATTTTCTTAAGTAAAAGGAGGCAATTATAGATCATTATGCATGTTTATATCCAAAGAAGTGCCACCTGGTTCGGTTATACTTGGGCAACATGAGATCCAAATCCCATTTCTCACTTTATGTGAATCTACAGGCATATCAATTTACGCTTGCTTGCAGAAAACAAAACATTTTTTCATCATTTTCAACTATATTTTATAAGAGGATTTAAAGAAAAGTCAACCTTTCTCTATTATTTTAATAACTGGTCATCAGCTTCTAAACCGGAGGCTAAAGGAAGTGACAGGATGGGACCAAAGAATGGAAGAGTTTGGGGATCTCTTATGAGACCTCTTATTGATGATAAAAGTGGAAATCCTACGGAACGCAAAAGTGTTGGTTTATCAGCTGTGAATCAAAGAAACCCTAAACACAAATGGAATGGCAAAGCAAGAACACCATCACTTCTGACTTCAGTGACTATTAAAACCCAATCCCTGGTGATTTTGTGCATTTAGGAAGAAAAACAGACAATGTGGGATAGAAAAAATGGCATATGCTAGACATAGATGTCTAATCATGCCCTAATAGGTGGGTTTAGGCACAATAACACCTTCAAGCAGTTCCATCCATACACAGCAGCAGAAGTTCACCACATTAACCTGGTTCACCACTTTACCTGGGAATATGCTAGGCAGCTGCAGAAGGGAATTACACTCTCCTCTGCTCTAAACTAGTATGATGTTAGCCCTTATGCCTTGATCCTCTGTATTTTTACATTTTCTGGAAAATAAATAAATATTCCTAGATTCTAGAAATTCTACATTAATTCCATATCTATATATACACACACACACATAAACATATATATTCTTATTACTGTTATTTAGTCAACAACTGTCATCTAACTAGCACAATAGCTGTATTCCAACCCCAAGGACAAATACTGGCATTATCCCACCACTTTCCCTTGCAGCATTTCCACAGACTTCCACCTTATCACTCTTTTCTTGTTGTTCAGCTTATATTTTCCCCAAGTCTAATGTTTATGGAATACCTGCCACAGAGTCAGCTTCATTTATACTTGTTTAATTCCTTAAGTGCTCTCATAGGTTTCTAATGTTATGTATCTGATTATCTCTGTACTCATTATCCAAAATCACTATCAGTTTGTGGAAAAATGGCCTGGAAAAGGGGAAACTTACTTAGAGAAAAACTAGGGCCTACCAGAAGTTTTGGCATTACAGACGCTTGCTTGGGGTGATACACAATTACTGCTTCCAGAATGGCTGGTACGCACAGACTCTGCTCCTCCACGGTTCCCTAGGCAGCACAACCTGCTCTCCTCACAGCTGCAAAGAGGAGTAACAGAGGCTGGAGTGGAATGAGGACACCGCGGCCAAATTCTGTTGCACTCCCTGTGCTGGACCGCTGATAAGCCGCACAGTAGCTGTCCAATGGGAGATAGACGATAAGATGTCCGGTGCTGAACCAACAAAGGTAGCAAATCACTCCTTTTGGATGAACTTTACTTGAACTTTGCTCGTTATAAGCTCACTATTATGTCAAAACACACCTCCATCCCAAAAGTTACCCACCTCCGAGGTACGACCACTCCTCACTGAACATGCGCTCTGGATTTTCGATTGACTGTACCTTTAAATGAAAGTGAGAAACTTTTTCAACAATCAATAACGATATTAAGTATGACTAGAGTCACTCAAGCTCCACCTGAATGCAAAGAAAAGTATAAAAGGTGAACTAAGGATGAGAAGCCGGGGGGAAGAAACCACCCTAATTCCTGCGTCAGTCGACGGGCTGATCCCCCTTTCCTCCCCTTGGGTTGGGACGCCGCCCGAGGAGACTCGAGACTGAGAGCCCTCTCCCATCTTCTGGGGTGAGTGATGATTGCACATTTGTACATCAGAGCTAGCTAACAACCCCACGCTATAGTAGAGGATTTCCTGTACTGACACCCGAAACCTGCTTTGTAAATGTTGCATTTGAATAAATAATGCTGTTTGTGAACTCGACTACTTGTTTGGGGGGGGAGGGACAATGATCGGACCTTCAGTTGACAGACTGTTCGTGAATCTGATACTGATTTGATATCTCCTCCCCCCGCCACCACTACGGTTTTCAAACTGCAACATTTTCACAGTTAAATCTCACCTTACCAGTGACCTTGGAAGTGTTGCATCTTTTTGAGGAAGAGGTCAGTGATGTGCTCTACCTCATACAGCAGATTAGAATGACATGAAGAATCAGGCAACTTGGCTACAAAGCATTTGCTTAGCTTGTGAGACTTTTTTATTTTTTGGAAAAGATGGGTAAAGTGGTTCAGTTCCACGAAATAAGAGCATAGCCTACACTGGGTGAAGTTAATAGACAGTTAGGAAAACACAGGACATCATTGAAAGGACAAGTAGGCACTTAATGATGATAAAACTCAGTGGAATCAGGTGCCAAACTCTCATTAATGCTTTTGAAAATATTCCCCAAAACTCATATGGAAACATATTTTGACAGCTTGAAGTGCCCTGGCTCTACCTGCCTCTGATGTGAATTTGGGATGATGCCAGTTGGGAAATTGCAGGGTTGCAGTAGCACAAAACTGGAGTAAAATATAGAACCAGGTCTTCTGAGTTCATAACAGGATGTAATATCAATGTTTCCACTGAGCAAGTCATAGCTTCACCATTCACACATAAAAAAAAAAAAAAAAAAAAAAAAAAA
>VWPW01016648.1:14335-29251 GCA_013389825.1 Crypturellus undulatus
GCAGAAGGGATGCTGGGGACAGAGGAGGAATGCAGGCTGTCCCTTGGTGATTAATGATTACTGGAAAGACCCAAAAACCTGAAATGACCAGACAGACCAGTGTCCAGTAAGTGACAGACCATATAATTACCAAATTACAGAGCATAAAAACCATTGACTGCTTCCAATTATAATGTGAAAGGGCAACTTCATAGTCATGCCACTTAGCTGCCATGGAGAAAGGCAAAGGAAAAATGTGTTAAATGCCTAATGAGGTGTGTGGGTGGAAGCTAGTGCCATAGTTTATGGCTGTTCGGGTTGTTAGTTCCTACAATGTGTCACTATTCGGAAGAGGAGAGGGAGAGAAGGAAAGGGAGAGACTCAGAGCGGAGGCTTTGTGGGGGAAGGCGTTTGCTCGATGGGCGAGGAGAAGTCAGTGTGAGCAAAGATTTTCTTTCTCCCGACTTCTTTCTGCGCAGAACCGACAGTATATTTTAAAAGAGCCATTTAAGATTCCCAGTCAGTTCCAGTAATTGATTCAGCATTTTTAAAATCCAGGATACACACTTGTTTATTTTAGAAACCTGGGGAATTATTCCCTCAAAGCCCTTAAAAAGAATAGTGGAGGAAGAAAAAAAAAAAAGAAAGAAAAAGATATAGAGACCTGAATATATCAGCAGGAACAGGCAGCACACAGGAACTATATAAAATGTTAGTTGAAACCCCAGCCCTGAAGACAAGAGGTCACACATGGCTTTTCCTAGACTTGTCAAATCTGATCCATGGAGCATGAACCTCATACAGAGCTTCCACTTTCGGGGAATTTTCTCCCACATTTGTGCAAAGCGGTGACCCTGGAACTGATCAAGAGCAGTCAGCACACAGGCTGCAATAGCCAACACCATTCACACATGCCCCATTATCACCCCGAGCATACAACCTATGCAAAGAGCCTCTGCAGACCACCCCAGAGTAGGAATAGCTGGTTGCTGATGGCCCTGCAGTGTCAGCTCCTTGGGGGTTCATCCAGATTATCTAGGACTCGCCTGTTCCACGCAGACTGGGAAGACTTTTAATCTTGAATGATTAAGAAATATCAGGATTAAAATTGAAGGGCACCTGGGAAGAGGCTGGAGCACATATAGATTTTTTTTTGCTGATTTTTTGGGGGGGTTGTTTTTCTCCAGAATAAGACCCTACATCCTGCAGGTGTGTTCAAAGGGGTGGGGAGGAGGATGCTGTCTCACTTCTACTGTTGAGCAAGGACAATGCAGCATTTCTGCTTCTTGGGAAAAATCACGTTTTGGTTCGGTTCTACTTTGGAATCAAAGTGCTAAAGTCTCTGTAAGGTGGGAAGTGAAGAAATTGTGAAGTGAGTAGGTTTGGGATGAATGCATCCTTTTATTTTTGGGGAAAGAGGGTGGCTTGATGAAAACAGAGAAATAAATATTGGAAATGAGAGAGTAGATAAAAAGTGACTTTGAGGATTTTTGCTGGGCAGCATTTGGATCCTGGGCAATATCCTGTCACTTCATTTCCCATACTTTATTTGAAAACACATCGAGAGGATTACGAGTTTCCTTTCAGAGATTAACAGTCACTGCAATTTGGGAAAGAGGGAAAGTGTTTCTATAAATAGCAGGAGGTATCTATTAATAAAACTGCATAAATAACAGGCAATATAATTTCCTTTCTTTAACACAAGAGCTCAGCTACATTTTAAAGGGACATCTGACTTCCATTTTTTTTTCTTAACTTTGAATTTGTCTTAGAATAATTAATTCAGTCCATCTCACCTCAAAGGCCCTTCAGTCTGTATTCCTGAGATGGTTTGAGGCCACAGCAGCTTCTCCACTCTTTTGCAGCGGCTGAGATGATGTATATATAGGATGGAGAAAAACACACATGCATGCACTCACAAACTCACTGTAATTTTAACATACTCACTGTAATTTCATACAGAAAAACAACAGTCAGACAGAAATTATTATTTATTAAAGGCTCATAGGATTTTTTTTGCAGAGATGAATGGTGTATCAAGGGTGCTAATGGAGAGACAGTGAGGGAGATGAAAGAACCTCCATGTCTGTTTGTGTTTCTTTCATATGGGCATGTTTTCTGACTCCTAATAGCCACTCACTCTAGCAGCTAAAGTGGATATAGCCCCAAATATTTCAGAGATTGGTATATTATAGCCCTATCCTCTTCGGGGCATCTGCTGTCTTTTCTTACTGCCCTCTGATGAAGACATAAGTATTAGGAATATGAACAGGCATCAGTAGATCTCAATATTCCCTAGACTGGTTGCCTTCATCTCCTGGAGAAATATCTCATGAACACAGCCATCACAGTTGTCTTCATGGTCTTTTCCCTCGATACTGTCTGATCCCCAGGCTTCTCTGAGTGTCATATTCTGGAAACTTGGGTTTTTGCCACTCCTTCCTTCTTTTTATAACAAACCAGTGAAGATGTACTTCATCATGTTTATACATCTACCATTTTCTGCTTTCTTCATCAAAGCAGGCAATAGCTTCTCAAGGCTACTGCCTTCTCTACTCATAGTTGGCCATTGGTGCGTAAGAAACAGGTCCAACATGTGCAGTGGCAGAGAGGGTTTCATCCTTTGGCTGTTTGNTTTACAAGAATATCCAGCTCCCTTATCGTTAACAGAAATGATCTCACAGCTGAGAAGCCCAGCTCCAAGCTTTCTCTTAAATAATATTTCAGCTCATAGAAATTTCTGGGGTGCTGCCTCGTAATTTAGTAGTGTCAAGTAGGGATCAGGATGTGACTCCTTGGCTTTTTAAAGCATCCTTTTAACATTTTAAGCCATTTTCCATAATAGCATTAGACTGCGGATCCCTTTGACTCCAAGTACAGTTTAAGATCATACTGTCTCGGGAAACATTTAAACGGGTAGCAATCAAATTGTGGTCCATTATCTATCATTACCACAGCTGGCAGCAAATATAGATTTTATATCTGAGATTACATGTTCAACAGCTGTATCCTGTAACACAGTACTATTTTTTAGATAATAGGAGTCATAATTCAGAAAAAAAGTATGTAATTTTTTTTCCGCGTACACAAACAAACCTATGATGTCAACCACAGCCCCTTGATGTAATTTTATAAGTATATTTAAGCTTTCAATGTCAGAAACTTATTCTTCCTTCCTTTTTTCCCCATCTTTTTCATAGTAGTTTCTTCTTTCTGAGCATTTAGTTTAGTGATTTGTTATATTTGTTTTACTCCTTTAGCCCTGGTCTTTTAGGTTGCAAGCTTCTCTATCTCTTTTCACAAACTCCTGTACTTTAAGCCCAATCTCTTTTGGAATTATATTTTGTGTTTACATGAAATGAACTCTGTCCCATTCCTATGGTATAGCTGAAAAATACTCAACCTAAAACTCATAAGACATTCACTGGTGGTCAAGGGATTATTCTGGTCATTGTATGTTGCTGCCTATCAAAGATCAAATACGGCATAATGTCTGCTCAGTATGTGCAAAACACTGGATACTCTCAACTGTTTTGCACATATTGCTTCTGAAACCTTCATCTTTCAATACGCATGAGTGTATGTGTGTGTGCGCACGTTTTTTGGGTACTTTTTTTGGGTATTTGCGTTACAAATATAAAAATCTCTGTCTAAAAACAAGACACTGCTTTGATATATTTTCTCCCACACTATATTTGATGCTTCATATTGCTTGAGTTTTATTTGCATTTTTGCAGATTTCTCCTTGAATAATTCACATTTATTATGCCTCCATGTAATTTCTATGAGTCTGTGTTTCCCTCTAAAAAATGTAATTTGTTCTGGTTATGTGATACATCCATAGCAATAGTTTTTTAAAAGTTGGAATCAGAATCAGAAGGCAAATGTTTTCTTCCATTTGGGAATCTGAATTAAAGTCTGGTTTTAAATTAGGGATTAGGGATTCCACAAACCTACCCAAAAAGACTTCCATGGTCTATTTAGGTGCCCTGAACATTTTATACATCTCAAAAACTTCTTCAGATTTTACATTCACATGTGAAAACAGAACTTCTAATTTTGAAGGAGATCAGTAGTCTATAAATGTATTTATCTTGTGCAGATAACTCTTTGCTGTTTGTCACCTAGTCACTGAATACTAAACAAATCCAAACTTCTAACCCATTGACAGCAAAACAAGCATTTGGAATCCTGAGACAGAGATTAGTTAGATTAATCTGAATCAGATATTATTCCAACTCTAATCTACTATGTTAATCAATTCTGGATGGAAGAGAATCTGGATGACAGGAAGAGACAATAATTTTTCTAGTTACCAACACCCTTACAAAAAAAAAAAAAAAAGGCAAAGTTATTTCACCAAAATATTCTAAAGACCAAACCTTTTAAAAAGGTCAATTATCTCCGCAAGAGCAAGATTTTCCCTGAATCCTTTTCATGGCCCTAGTGGGAGAAAAAAAATTTTGCACTTTCTGCAGTTATATTGCAGAAACTTGAATCTGTCAAATTTGTTCTCTGCCTAGCTGGAAAAGCATTTGCAAGTTACATTATTGGGGTAAAATATATCCTCCGGGGAACCATTAGTTTGAAATCCCTCTAGCAATTCAGACAGCATTTTGGGGAAATTTTGTCTTTTAGGTAAATCTTTTAGGTAACCCAAAGATGCTTTATAAAGCAAGTGTCAGTAAGGCTCTCCCCAAATGGAAAGTCCAAAAAGCCCTTCCTACTATTTTGGTGTGTAATGAGCCTCTTTTCCTCTTTATGGGAGGCTACCTGAGTGTGTGAATGTAGTTTATGAAAAACAGCAAGACTTTAATGGGAGGAGCTTCCTACAAAACTACAAGAATTTGAGGATAAAGCAATTAAATTCTATTAGCACAAAAGATCCTCTTTCAGAAAATCTTTATTTTATTAATAAAGCCACCAAGCCTTGGATCACTTGCTGTACGGACAGACTGTAGGCTTCATTCATTCAGATTTTTTTCAGTCTTGCAAATTTTGCAAACTAGGACTTGTAGATGTATGTAAAAATGTCACTCTCTTGAAATTTGTAGAAGAGTTTGTATTCAGAAATATTCTTTTTGTCATCATGTTGGTTTCATATATAAAATCTTAACAGTTAAAGTTTGTAATTACTCCTTACTATGTTCGCATCCCTAAAAGGGGAATTCATTTCTTGCTTAAAGTGCTGGATATGAATATCCTTCCAGGTTCTGGTATAAATCCACCATTATTGTTGGGTAATCCACAACTGTAATATTCTTGTTCTTCAGGTAGGTCTTTCTTATTTTTGAAAAATAAAATCATTAATGTCAGTTTGATGCCTAGGTAATGCAGGAATGAGGACAATATAATACTTAGAGAAATATTAACCAACCTACAGAATTGCAAAGCTATTTAAAATTGTATTTTATTTGGGATTAAAATGAGCTCAGCCTCTGTCTTCTCTGTCAGATATCCAATGTTTCATAGAAATAATTAATACTTGTTGATCCGGACTATTTATACATTGGTGAAACTCCCCTGGAAAGGGGTAAAATTGGAATTTACATTTCTTGCACTGTAGCAAGCTTCCAGACCAATTAGTTCTTTTTCAGGATCTTGTCTCTGCTCTGTCCAGCTTTGCTCTGAGGATAATTAGGACAGATAGATTTTCAGATGCCATAACCTTGTATGGCTCCATTGAGCACTGAAATTTGGGCCCGTGACAGTTTACATCATCTTGAAGATAGGACCTTCAGGTGATAAGTTGTTAGTGGCAACTTATTCCCATGNAAAGGGAGTCCTGGCCATTAGCAGAACCTTTACTGCTATTGACTGGTATTATGTTTCCAAAACGATATTCTTGTTACAATATTAGTTACTGTAAATCATTTGAAACAACCATATAAATATGTCCGGAATGGTATGCTCTGGAAACCTAATCAATATGGTGTCACATTAAACAGTGAGGAACAGAGGACTAAAGGGAATCTCTAATTACAAGGAAAAGATAAATAATTTTGAGCAAATATGAGGAAATATGTGGTGGATGCCACATAAATAATCCAGTTATGGGTATAACATTGCAATATTTTTAATTCTGGTTGTCAAAAGGCTTAGCTGGCCTAATTTCCACTCCTCTGCTTGTCTATCAGCAATGTAGATCTTGTGGACTATTGCTGTTTCTTTTGTACAAGCCAGTGAATATCCATGTACTGATCAGAGGAGATTTCTGAGGCTAACACCTACTTAGGTGATCTTTAACAGGTACCTCACTTAAGCAGGTTGTCTTTGTAACATCTGCAGAGAATGTGGCAAGTCCTCAGAAAAGCAGTTTGTTCCACATCTCCATTGACTTCAGAAAGCACTTTCTGATTAGTAGGATTTAGGTGAGACACAGCTCACTAACTCAAGGCTGTGTTTAACAGCTGTGTACACTGAGAAATGGGGTAGAGCTTGGGAAAGTAAAGGAGGAACCCTTGAATCTTCCTTTAGTCATCCCTGTTACACATGTCCCAGCCACCACAGACACTAAGTTACAAGATGACAGCTCTCTCTTCTGTTATTTTATCTTTTCAGTCTTACCAGCAGCCCATTAATTCAGCAATGGTGACATTATTTTGAAACCATCAGTTGTTAAACACTGCTTCAGTAGGATCTTCTTTCTAATTGCATGGTGACACTGAGGAATCAGATTTCCAGTATCTTCCCCCATCTATCTTCACTTTCTTCTTTCCAAGACTTTCCTCTTCTTTGGTCCCACTTCTTCTTTACAGGCATTAAGTCCCACATTTTCCCAATCTAAGTAGTGTAGGTGAGGAAGCACAATGTACAATATCTGGTAGCTCGGTCTCATACGTCTTTATTAATTAGAGTTTTTGGGAAATGTCACTTTTGTTTAATTGATATTTTGTCAAGATTTACAATTAGCCACACAGAATCAATTTTCCTCTCTGGGCCAGCTGGAAAAGACACTATGAATATGAAATTCAGAAGTTTAAATATATATTTAAATACATATTTAAATATAAATATATATTGAAGGAGTCATGCACCAGGAACGTCCTTGAGCACTAGTAAGACCCTTTCCCTGTGTAGTGGTAGGAATATGCACATATTCACACTTTTGGAGCCGTGTTTTCCAATTCATTTTGTTCTGTTTTGTTTTCCCCAAAAGAGCACATTTTTATCCCTCTCTTCTACTCCTCTGTTTCTACTGGCAAAAGTGGCCAATTCCGTGCTCTGATCTCTCCTACCAGTTTCAAAGCCTTTCTTCTCAGGGTGGCACAGCAATGCAAAGGTTAAGTCCCCTCCCTGGGAGGAGAGGCACTAGAGGTACTTGAGAGCTGTCAGCAATCTCAATAGGAATCTTCTTTTTCACGATGAAGGGTCTTGCATATCAAAGCAAGCTGTTCAGTTGCTTGGATTTGGCCTACTTGATCCAGTCTGTTTACCTCTTAGCATTGCTTGCAGGCTGGGTATTTGCTCTACGCTTAATGCTGGTCTCCACTTAAAACATTACAAGCCTGAAAGTGCAGGTGCGTAATTCACTTGGTTGTTAGAGTAAAGATAACACCCCAAATCCCAGGACAAGTGTGATTCTGTCAATTGAAGATGCTCTGTTCCTTAACACGGCTTATTTTGATTCCCACACCAACCCTTTGCAGCCAATTATCACTGGTCCCACTAAGCGGGAGCCCAATTATTAAGGAAACCGCTTTACTCTCGGCATTGAGGCTGTTTCTCATTTTGCTCTGGCATGTCAATCCACAGGCTTTTAGATCCCAATCTAGCACACAGTTAAAGGAAATGCCTCAATTTAGGGATGTGAGTAATTGCACCCCGTCTAGAGATCTCTGCATAAATGTTTTATCCCCCAATAAAACACACCAAAAGATTCTGCATTTGCATCATAACATTGTGTGATCAGGTATTCAATGATCAGCATCTACTCACAGAAGGAGCCTAATAAAATAAATGAAATATGCCATTTAAATTTAACATTTTGCATTCCTAAACAGACAAGGCAAGCTTCCCTGAATTTTAGTGTCATCGGCATATTTCATTATTATAATATTAACTTCTTAACTACCTTCTTTATTACAATGTTAACAACAGCTGATAAAATTGTATGAGAGTCTAATCACTCCAAGTACAATTTATTTTTGTTACAGATAAATGCAAGGGGGAAGCATTCCTTTCTAAGACACTGCATCACTTGGTGAAACACCAGGGTTTAGCAGCTACTTTACCACATGATTTTTCTTTGGCCTTGGACAAATCATTTAAGATTGCATTAATGTCCATATTATGCCTTTAAGCATCTAACAGATTTTCCATGTATGCTACTACACTAGGTCCCATTATTGTTAGTGGAGACTTAAAGCTCTACTGATTTCTTGAAAGATTTCTAGGACCATTTTAGATATCCTAAAAGTGTATACCTCAGATGATTACATAGGGCTGGTGGATATAACACCAGTTTAATGGGGACTAAGAGTCTCTGGAGCAGCAACTGAATGCTGTGTACCATAACCTAGCACCTTTCAAACAGCCCTAGACATCTTTGTTTAGTCAGCTGGATTGTTTTGCAAATCTAGAGAGCAGTTCAGCATATCCTAAATCTAACACCTACACTCAGCCAATTGAATTACCTCTAGACTGCACTAAGGCTAGGTTCATTTTTCTAATCTCTCTCCATTAGTCTTGGTTTGTGACTATTTTAATAAAGAAACAACCACAAAGATGTGGCAAGTGAATGGTCAGTCAGTGTGCCCTGATTGTTAATGAATAATGTTTTACAGTTTTTCTCCTAGATTTTTAGGCTGGAGTAGTGTTAGAGAGAAATAAAATTAATAACTCAGTCACTTCTACATATGTTGGCAATGCATTTCCCTTGGGACATTGCTTCTGCTTGAAGATCAATATTTCCTAATCCTGATATCACTCCAGCAATGCAATACTTAGGAAAGTTCTAGGCTGGTGTTCTTAAATCATGTTATTCAGAAAAAATATATATATGGTAACTATCTTTTATCAATATATAGAAGAATAAAGATTGAGGATAATTGTGTTTTGTGATCACCTTGTATCTTGTATCCTTCTCTACCTCCTACTAGAAAGTTAAACCAGGTCATCAAAATCTGGAAGCATTTGTTTCTCTCTACTTTATTTATGCAAAGATTGAAAAAGACACAATTAAGTAGACACTGGAAATTATGTTGGATGAAAATGAACTAACACTATCTCTTCTAAACTATCTCTTCTTTTCATCTGCTTAGTCTTTTTCCAGCAACAATGGAAAGGATGGTATCCTTCTCTTGTCTCTCTTTTTTTTTTTTTTTTTTTTCCATAGGTATTTGCTCTGCTTTTAAGGTAAAGCTTTTAAGGTAAAACTTCACAGGGTAAATTATGGGTACTTACATGGTTGCTGTTATAGCAGCATATAGCACGTGCTTTACTGGATATATCTTTCCACCACCTCTGACAGTAAGAAAGTATTATAAGGAAAGGATGAAAGTCAAATTTCCCTTCTTCTCTTCTCCTTTTCTGTCCCCCCACTCCTCCAACACACACACAAACATCCCAAGAATATTACAGTGTCTGATTTAGTTTTCATCTGTTTCTTCTGTGAGCTGGATTTTATACCCTACAAAGGTCCCAATGCTCCTTATACAGGGAAGGGAGTTAAGATACTTTAGAAGGGGATTTAAATCATCCTGGAAGCTGAGCAAACAGCAGCCAACAGCTACCCAACAGTGTTTCTACATATTGAGCAGGGGACGAGCCTAAAGTTTGTCCCCTCAGAAGCCTTTCTGTGTATTTGAAGGAGATACTTCTGCACACAGGGAAGTTAGAGTTCAGAGATTTCTTCTGCAGGTAGGTTCCTCTGATCTTTCCTTCAAACAATTGAACAAGATTTCAGTCTTCTCTTTCAAAGCACATAGTGGAGAAGGGAACAGAACAGCTCATGAGTCAGAGCAGTCACAAAGTGGGAAGGGAAAGTCCTAGATTCAATCCCTTCTTCTGCTGATGCTTGATCTGGAGATTTCCCTTAGAGATGCTAACTATTTAAAACAAAGACATTTTCCACCCGGGAAAAGAAAGGTTAAGGATGAATAGGGCATTAGCCTAGGTCACAGCATTCTCCTTTGGTGGAACTGAGAAGTTTCTGATTCATGTTCCAAGAAACAGTTAGCATTTTGCATGTAACAGTCTTGGGATGGGGATAAAGACTTTCAGACTGTTACAGACCATAAGGGACTTTAAAATGGTGCATTCTTGGTAGGGCGGAAGGGCAGTCTAGCTAGAAGAGTTCATTACTATAACTTGAGAGGCTTGGGTCAGTCTTGAAGTCAGGAGCTTGGCAAGGGGTACTACTTGCTCGAGTGACAGTGACATTCATGCTTCAGTGCTGTTCTGATAAGAAATATAAAACCAAGTCAGACTAAATTATGAATAAAGAATTCACAAAGATATTTCAATTCTGTGGCTGAGAAATTGCTGGAATACAGCACAACTGAGGCACAATGCACTATGCACAGCCTCAGTAGCATTTCAGATTATTTTATTCCTCAGTGATGTGTTTTTTGAACAGGAACAAGAGATGACTCAATGCACATCCCTAGCCTCACATCACAGCTATCTCAAACAGAATATTTAGAATATTTAGAAGATATTTCAATTCTGTGGCTGAGAAATTGCTGGAATACAGCACAACTGAGGCACAATGCACTATGCACAGCCTCAGTAGCATTTCAGATTATTTTATTCCTCAGTGATGTGTTTTTTGAACAGGAACAAGAGATGACTCAATGCACATCCCTAGCCTCACATCACAGCTATCTCAAACAGAATATTTAGAATATTTAGAATATGCATTCCTACTAAGCATAGTGATTTTTTTTATTGCAGTACATGGTACCCTTCTGTCTGCCTAGAAACAGAACTTCTTGGTTGTGCTATATGCTCTATACTGATAACAGATGGTGGTATTTTTTTTTTTTTCTGTAGCCTCAATTGAATAGTCTTGTGTTTTGGAGAAAGACTGTAGTGTTATTTCTGCAAGCCACAAGAGTTGTGAAATTTTTGCAAGATGAATAGTAGATATGCTTTTTATTTCTCTCTGCCTAGGAAATTCTACAGAATCTAAATGTAGAATTCAATAAGCCTCTTCTGACAGCTATTATGATTATTTTTTTTTAACTTAAGCCAGACTTTATTAACAGAATGTATGAATGGCCAGCTTAAATGACTTTCTTTTGATACTTTTTATGTATTCTATTTTCTTCTTTTCTTCTTTTTTTTGATATGTAGCCTAAGAGATAATGGTAGTCTATCAGAATTACAAGAGTCAATTCATGTTATATATACCACATGGGAAACATTTATGGTAGATGGCATGATAGAAAATGAACCTTGTTAGAGCATCACGTTAGGTAATTACAGTTTGAAATATGTACCATATTATTCCCAATAGATGATTAACCCACTTTTAAGGGGTGATAGGTGTTATTAATTGACCTGTTCACTGAACTCTAGAAGGTGTTTGGGGATGTGCATATACCAGAAATTATGATTCTACACCATTAATCATCAAAGTCTCCTTCATGACTCAGTAGAAGTGAAAATCAAAAGGCAAAGGCTAGCAGACTGTCCATTCTTTCACAGGCCTACAGATATATTACGATAAATAAAATTATTCGGGGTACAGATTAAGTAGTAGTCACCTTTGTGTTTACTGTCAAGTTTAGCTGTTTCCTTCTTCCCACACCTGTTTTCTTTGGCGGTGCTACTGTTTGCTGCATTGATGATGTTCCTCATCGACACCCCAGCTCTCCGCTCCAGGCCTCCGCTTACTTAAATTCTATTAATCCCTCTTTCCATTCCATTGTGACTCTAGGATATGCCAAATAAAGTTGTCAGAGGTGGACATATCTGGAGCACAGACAGCAATTACTAGGCTTTCCAATCAGTTTCATTAGATGCTTCTTTACATGCAAAACAAAGTGTGGAAAGGGCAGAAGTAGCAAAGGAAAATGCAAGCACCTTGCAGCCTACATCCACTCAGGAAATTTGGCAAAGGGTGCCCATATGCTCCCATGTGAGCACTTACCTTGCTTATGCATCCCGTGCCATGTGCACTTTCAGAAACAAAGTAAAACCACTCAGATGTATAATAGATAAGTAGAAGACAGCAAAGTGAGATTAATTGAGCTATTTCTCCAACAGAAATGCAAGAGAAAGGGTTATTAATATTTGTGCTACAGGCTTTAAAAGTGTTCTAGTATGTGATGAGAGATCTGTACATGTATGCTTTGTGAATATTTAAAATACACCTTATTGTGGTGTCAGGACACCAACTTTTGTTCTGTTTGTTCTGCTAATAGGATTTAGTTTTATCAAGTAATGTTCAGCATGAGTTCTTCTAAAAGATGCCTGTGTGGTTAAACTATGGTAACTGGAATGATGAGTTAAAGACTTGACTGAACACTGAATGTTGCTTATGAAATAATCATGACTTTAAGATGATGGATAGACTTGATTCCCTGAATTTCCAGCTGAGATTTTCAGCAGGAGCTTCATTAGACAGAAATGGATTGAGCCTGTTGTAATCCAGGCACAAATGAATCTGAAAAACTGCTCTAACTTGAAACTTTCAGATCTGAATAATTTAGATTGCCTGATTGCTCCCCGAACTAGCATCTTCATTTCTGTTTTGATGACAGGGAGGAGTGGAAGTGTCATATTGTTGTACAGATTTTAAATAACTTGAAGAAAACTTTCCAATCTAATCAGAGAAAATCAAATTCATATGCTTTCGAGATGAGCAAATCTGCAAAATCATGCCAGGGGAAATGGTTCTTTTCTCCAAAGATAGCATAGGGAGCTTATCTGCATAAAAAGGAAATAAGAAGGGACTGATTCCCCAACCCCCTGAATCTTTACATTCTATCAAGTGCCAACCTCCTAAAACTGGTAATAAGCACTTCAATGTAAGTATCTTTACATATTAGGCAATTAGTCATAATATTCCTGTCAAATTAGTTTATCATAGCAGAGACTACCTAAAAAATAATGGCAAAGAGCAATATTACGTTACAATTTCAGGTGGATATTTCTTTGGTACACTGTTTTTTTATGAGGTTTTTCTGAGATTTTGACTGGTTAATTGATTTATCCAAAGCTGTGTAAGAGGAAGAAAAAGTAGGACACAAATCACCAATGTCATTTATTTAAAATATCAAAACATATTCTCTTCAGAGCTGCCTATTTGCACTATTCCACACTTTTGAAGAATCAAAATTCAGGCAAAAATCCTTGTGCTTCTGTCTATGGACATTTCCTCTTGTCTTATTGTTGGCCACCACTGAAAAGAGTCTGGCCCCATGCTCTTGACACCCTCCCTTAAGGTATTTATAGACATTGATAAGACACCTCTCAGCCTCCTCTTCTAAGCCAAACAGCCCCAGTTCTCTCAGCCTTTCCTCATAGGGTAGATGTTCCCAGTCCGCTCTTCATCTTTGTATTTCTAAAGCCTTTAGTTTGGCTTAAGTCACGCTTTGGAAGGTTGAGGAACCCAAACTCAAGAGCCACAGGGAATCTGAACCCTAAATATCATTTAGCTAATAGCACTTAATGTAGCTTTCCCTAAATTGCAAGCCTTTCTTCCACTAACTTTGGCTCAAGCAATTGTGAATTGAGCAGGAAACAGGAGGTCCACACCACTAGGTTCTCCTCTCCTCTCTGCACCCCGCTGAATATTGCCCAGTGCAAGGCTCATCATGAACTGCAAGATGCAGTAGTGGGTGGACTCAGCCTCCCACCAAGCCATCCTCAGCAACATTTTCACATCTTGCTGTAAATCCTACTATTTGTCATTGATAATTTAAGTATACATTTTTTTAGAAACCCTGGTTTAAAGTGCAATTTTAAAATATATATATATGCACATGAAAGTGCCTGCTTAATTAGCACTGCAGTATTTTGTGCATCTGGTTATAAGCTCATGGAGGAAGTCCTGCCAAAATGGTATGTTTTGTGGAGTAAGGGAAGGATTGAAAAGTGGAATAAAGTAAATGTAAGAATTGTCATTGTACCCCTTCTCCAATGTTTGGTGGCTTTAAATTGGTGAGCAAATGCTCACTATCTCCCTATCTCCCAAAAGAAAATATGTGTCAAATAGACCAATTATAAGGTGAAGAGGAAAATTTGATGATTCTAGCATGCATGTTAACACTTTCAAGGCTGAGTCTGCTTGCTTTCTCATTTCTTTTGTTTCATTTTTCTTAACACCTTCAGAGATACTCATCAAAAAAATGAGCTATATATGTCCAGAAATTATGATATATGTGACCAGAAATATCAGAGGGGTTGTAAAACTGGAGAATTGCAAGACAGAATTTTAACACGGTTGTTGTTTGTACCCTGGAAGTGTATAATTAATTTTATGCGAGGAAAAGAGAGTCCAGCCTGAAAAGTGTCTATAAAACAACTTGTTTTAGTTAGAGCCTTCCCCAATATGATCACTTCTGGATCAAAACCTGGTAATAAAAGGTCAGTAAAGGAAGCAGCTTAGATAAATAAGTTAAAGATGTTTCAAAGCTAAATGTAGGCTTATGGTTGCAAAAAAAGTACCATATGACTTCATAATTGTGAGACACTTGTGGGTCTAGAACATAAGCAGAATACAGACACTGATCATGTAAGTAAGTGCTGCAAGTAATTAAAAATAAGGTTTTCCCTGTAAATAAGACCCAAAACCTGAAGTTGAGTATGGGATGAGGGAAGGTTAATTCAAAAAAGCCACAGCAAATTAATTAAGAAAATTTGAAACAAAAGGTCCAAAATTTACTGACACATTCAGCAACCAAAATGTAGGTATCTGACAGTGAGCTGGGTGTCTGAATTTCTTATTATAGTCAGGAGAATCAGTAGAAACATAATACAGTCAAT